>UPTC01001970.1:0-11368 GCA_900537255.1 Acanthocheilonema viteae | reverse complement strand
ACATTTCGAAAAAAAATATTACAAGAAATGATCAATTAAGCGAATTTTTTTTAACATCTGTGAAAGAATACTGCTTTAAAAAAAATTAGCATGAAATTTAAATTTAATTAATACTAATAATATTTTTTTCTATTAAAAATGGAAAAAAAATGTAATTGCTCAGAAATGCAAATATAGCGCAATTTTTTGTCTTTAGCATTTTCACACATATACATGAATAAATTCTTTTTGATTTACACGAATATCAATTTAAATTTTGCTGGAAAATTGAAAGAAAAAAAAAACACTTGAAATTAAATGAGAGTGTTATAAAATGTGTATCATACAGTAATACAAATTAATTAGCCATTTCAGTGTTACACTATCAATCCTCTAATCAATATTTGATATTTCATTCGGTATTTTACGTAACAAGACAAATGTAAGAAGCAAAGATCGCTTATGATACCGCTATTTATTATCATTAAGCTCGATACGATACATTTGATTGATTTATCACCATCATTGTAAGCTTTTTCAGCCAGTTGGAAAAAAATCGAACAACCGTGAAGTTTCTGATAGCGTAAATAAACGATAAATATTGCTGCTATTCATTTTCGAGAAACACTTCAAACCGTTTGATTATCAGTGATAGCTAACTGAAATCATCAAACAATTATCTGAATCATCCATGAAATTAATTTTTGCAAACACATTGCTTTTTTTTCTAATTTTTCCATTTTTCTTCCTCCCGTTTGTGCCGAATCTTCTAACTCACTTTCACTCGTTTCAGTTTTTGTAGTTTTTCATAAAAAGTTGCTAATTCAAAAAATTTAATTGATGAGCAGTTGAATTATTTAGCATAATTTGAACAGTGAAAGAATGTAAATGTCAATGTGCAATAGTTTCTAAATTTTAAACTTACAAAGCAAAACAGTATCAGTTTGTTAAATGTGTGTGATAGTTTGATATGATAAAGTTCCGCATTTCAATCTTCTATTTTAATTTCATTTCGTACATCCCATGAGAAAATTTAATAATTGGTCAAAATTTATCAGTGAAAACACAATTGAATTGTACATTTCTGCACTAAAATTTAAGGTGACAAAAGACGCTAAAAATTCAATAAATCATTTGCGCCCCTAAAATCACGCAATTGGAAATTGCGTGACCTTTAAATGCCAAAATACGCATTCTCACTTATATGGTTAAAATGTTACGCAATACTGTAGGCTATTCAAAATTTAATTTATAGCACCTAATTTTTTTCGGTCATAATTCAGAAATATTATGAAACGATCAGTTATTCTTGTGAAATATTAATATAAATCTTTTCATATTAAAAAAAATATTCAAATATCAAAAGATTATGACAGTCTGAGAAAAAAACAGTTCTACTCATTCAAATGTTAATAATTTACTTTGAAATCTTTGATACTATCTGACAGTTTGATATTGAATGAAAAATTTGAGGGTATGAGTGCAAAATATCTATAAAATTTATATAAATCTAAAAAAATATCCATAAAAAACAAAATTTACAAAATTTAAAATTGAAATAATTATAAATTGAACTGATTTAAGCACAAAAACAATAATTTAATATATTTTGTTTTTTTTTTTTTATGTATCGGTGTACGGTACTTTAATAAATGTAACTCTCAAAATGGTAATTTAAATTCTTTCTAATATATTTTTGCATTGATGAAACTGCTCCTGAAAATATATCATTTTTCAAAGCATTCAAAATATTGCATCCAATTTGTAAGATTAAAATTTGAAATGCTTAACTGTTTCAGCTACTTTTATCTCTGAAACGTTTGAGGTACATTACTGCTAATGATTGGATGGAATAATTAGTTAGCAATATGCTTTCAAAATTTTATCTGATTTTTCTTGATAGCAAATACTCACGTTTGAGAGATTTGTATTTTGAATGGATAAATGATTCTAAATTCTAAACTGAATTATCCAATAATTTTGTTCAACACTTCTTGTCAATAACCACACTGATCGCATGTTCTCGAATAGTGTCACTTGCATAAATTCCTTGAAAAATACCAGAGTTAGCAAAATCAGGCGAATTTTGTTGTTACCTTGGATAGATTGAAGTTTTCGAAATGCCATCATTTTTATTTATGAATTTTCAACTATATTTGAAAATAAACTTTAGATTATTTTACAGATTATCAGGAAATATTGAAGACGATTATGTAAAATTTGTTGATTTTAAGTTACTTTTAAAAAAAAAAAACAAATTTATTGAAAGATGAAGAAAGTTTCAAATAAATTTATAATCAATGACGCAAAAGTTTTATTATGAATTTTTAATTTTTCAATAAATTTTTTTATTAAATTCACATTTGTTTGTCATTTTTTCTAAGCAATACTTTTTTTTTTCTGCAATTAACCTAAAGCCTTCATTAACCATTTATTAAATCTTAAAGCATCATTTCAATTAAATTAAAATCTTTTCATTGTGCCTTTCATACCAAATCAAATCGTTTTTTATAAATTTACCAAAAAAGTTCTATTGCTGTACTATTTAAAATGTTTACAAATTATATTTCAGTTTCTCAATTTCATAATTTCAAATAATTCTAACTTGTTTTACTTGAAAATACATATGAAATTGATATAAATTTTAAACAATATAATACGTAAAATGATTCTTCAATATTCCATTTACAATCTCTCGGTGAATGCAAATTCAATCAAAATTTCTGTTTATAACAAATAAATTAATGACTTTTAGTGAATTTGAAGAAAACAACTTTCTAAGGTAACAGATTGAATGCAGGCGGTACTGATTGTAAAACTGGTACTTTTCACTCATTTCATTCATAAAATAAATCTTTTTTTTTTTTTTGTTCGTCTAAAAGTAATAGTCTTATTTTTATAATTTTTCAGTGCTATATTTAAAATAAATTTGCTTACATTGATAGCATTTAATAACATAATTAATTAATGATCATAGAATATTTCTAATTTCTAACTATTCAGACATTTTTGTTATTGCTTAATCTAAAATTAACCGTTAATCTTTTATCCATTTATAATATTTTAATATTAAACGATTGAAACAATCAATAATCATTCATGTATTTGAAATTTTTTGAAACTATTGTGGGAAATAGTTTTTAGTTTTTAACTTTTTAAAATTTTTTGAAAAGTCTGGATTTTTTTTTTTTTGTTTTCGGTTATACGAAACATTTTATTCCAGAAAATTTTGTTTATTTTTCACTTCGTGGAGGAAATCAACAAAAATGATGGAAAGGGAGAGGGAGAGGGGAAAGGAGAGGGAGAGAGAATCGACACTATTAAGATCTTATCTTTTCATATTTACCTCTTCTTGATTTTTTGTCTCCCTTTCCGAAAGTACCATTTTTTCTTAAATTTATGTCAAGAAGTCAATTTTAGTAAAATGAGGAATAATTTTTTTATTTTCAATTAAAATTTTTACGTTTGAATTGCAATCTATGTTTTTAACAGCAGGACTATTGTACGCAAAAAAAAAAAAACAAAAACGCTGAAGAAGTAGCAAAAAGTTCTAATTATTAAGAAGCGTAAAATTCGTTAAATACGTGATAAAATAACGTATAGAAGTGTTAATTTACAGCAAACGTGTGACGTCATCATTTCATCCCTCAACTTTTCACAGCAACGATAATTTGCTATTTTAAATTATTCCAATAAAAATTCTAATGAGGAATTAATTTGATTGCCTTTCAATACAACCGAAATTAAGTAATTTGGAAACTGATAAGAAAATATTTCACTCTTTCAATCGATCAAGTCTTTATTTTGATCCATTTTCTTTTAAGTTTTATTTAGCAAAGCCATACTAATTTTTTGTAAATTTAAAAAAGTTTTTTCTTTTCTTTTCTTTTCTCAAATCTATCGCATTTCATTAATTGAATGTTTCATTTAAATTAATTCATTGCTCTGCACACCACAAAATTTATTTCTTATGAAGCAATTCTTTACTTCATAACTCTTTAATTTACTTCTCAAGTAAATTGTGAAGAATTTGAATTAACTATTTCCCAGAGCTTCCAATGATTTCTGCATAATCTTATTTAAAGTTTCATTGAAGCAAAGTGATAAGTATTTCTAAGAATTTTTTTTCAGGAAATTAAGCTGAAATTACTCAAACGTCAAGTAAACTTCGCTTAAAAGTTAGTTTATGTGTAGTTCACTTGACCTTTGAGTTAAAAGTTAAGGACCGGTCGATTTTTAAAATCAGCAAAATGAATGATTTGCGCATTTCTGCTTTAGACGTATGGTCACAGTTACTTAAAGAATGAAACATTTGATTACTTAAATGAGATAAATTAACATCCGCATGCTGTAATTACTCAATGGCAAATCAAAAGACGTAATTCTAATAAAAATTTTACAATTGGATGTTAAATTAGCTGAATTCTACGATTTGAAATCTTTGTAATTCAAAACTTATGATCAACTTATAATAAATTAATGACACATAAATTTTGCAGAGAAGAGATTATCTCAAAAATTTTCAATTAATAAAGCGCAGAAAATAAGGAAGTGATTTTATGGACACAATAGAATTCTGCAAAATTAGAAAAAAGTTATGATAACGTGCAATTTAATAAATGTCGAATTATGCTATTTGTGCATCTTTCACTTTTTAGAAAGTTTTGTCAATGTCGTTGATGGATTTTGGAAATGAAACTGACGAAATAATGATAGGGCAAAAGCCCACTGTTTGGCAAAGTTTGTTAATTGTTAATTTTCTTTTTTCAAATTTGTTTCTCAAAATCATAGCTTAAATTTTAACTGTTAAAGAAGTAATTTTTCATTTTTTTCATTTTTTATTTTTTTGTTTTTATTTTTAAAAATAGCAACAAATTGCTCATTATCTAATATATAATTATAGTTTGAAAATACTTTCATAATTTACATTCCATTTGAAATTTTGTAAATTTTCCGCATGAAATGATTAATTTTAATTTCAGCTTGGGGTATCGGCCTGACTATCGTAACGATTACGGCAATCGGACCATCAATTTGTATCACAATTGTGCCATTTCTGAGCAAAACACTTTATGAACTCTTTATGACATTACTTGTGGCTTTTGGCATTGGAACACTTTCTGGCTCAACATTATACGTACTTTTACCGGGGGTGTGACCTTTTATTCCAATAACAAAATTCAGGAATGAATTTTGTATTATCTGATGGGATAGTTGCTTAAAATTTGAAAATAATTATTTAATAAAATTAGAAAGATAAAATAATTTGATGCTTTGTTTTATCGTTTTAATTTAAATCAATAAAAATAAATAATTCAGAAAAAAGATGTAGAATATCAATTTTTGAATAGAAAGTAAAAAGTTGAAATTTATTTTCAGGCACTTGATTTAAATATCATGGAGCAAAGTTATTACAAAACAAAAATTTCTATATTACTTGTAGTACTGTATGCATTTTTTGCAGTGGATCGAATTTTAGCTTATGCTTTGCATTTTCGAAAAGTAACCGTAATTTAAAATATTTCATTTGGTGCCAATTTTCAACTTCTTATAGAGATAGGACTTTTTAATATTAGGTTTTTTTTTTTTTTTTTAAAAATTAGATTCAAATGCTTAGATTTGCCAAATAACTTCACAACCATGCTTGTCAAAAGTTATTTTCAAAAATCTATGCTTATCTAATTTATAAATAATGCTGCGACTAATTCATATTTTTATTGCTTTCAAAATTAGCAAAAGAAAAAATTAGATATTCGTAAATTTACAAATGTTTAGATGCGATTAAAAGGGCAAAAGGTTCATCAATCAACGTTGAATAAAATTTTGAAAAAAAACAAAAATTTAAATCAAACAATGGTAACAGAAGACAACTTTATGGCAGCTCGAATTATATTAGCAAACGATAATAATAATGGTAGCAGTGAAAATGATGACCTGAAATATTATGAATTGGATAAGGATCGCCTAAAGGTATATGCCTATGTGTAGGCATATATTATTTACTTGTGAAACGAATCAATTCTAGATAAATAATTAAAAGAAAAACCATGAAAGCTATTAAAGGAACTTTTTTTCTTCACTTCATTATTTGCTCCAAATATCCTAAATGTGCATTATAGTTTATTTAGATTATTCAATTAAAAAACATCCGATATAATCTACCTGGAACTGCTCAATCCTCTAATTGGTTGAAATTCAACATATATTTTTAATTTTTTAAATTATATTTTTCAGAAGCTAATACCATTTTAGAGTGAATTGGATGCCGCAATGGTTAGCAATATGATTTCAAGAAAGGTTAATTTCACTTCTTTCAATTCATGAACTTTTTTTGTCATTAAAAATTTGTAAGCTTATTGATATCAAAAAAAAAAAAGGAATAATCAAAGTATGAAATGAGCTTTATCTGTCAATTTCCTACTTTTGTGCTTTTTAACTATCATAAAAGACGAAATTGATATTGTTGAGGTTGAAACAAAATGCAAGGCAAATTTTTATCAATGCTATTAAGATATTGATAATTCGATGATAATTGGATGAAAATTTTAACTTTTCAGATGTCATGCAAACTTCAGACGACTGTACTAACAGTACTGGATGATAATAATAAGACTTCGATAGAAAATGGTTCAAACTGCAAAAATGTACATTTTTCTTCTGTAAATCAATAGAAATCAGAAATTACTATTCCGTGGTACTATTAGAAAACAAAATGTAATAATGATTTTAGAAACGTTTGAATTCGTTTGAATCGATTAGTTTCACAAAAATTAATTTTAATTTATAACCAATAATTATGAATAAAATTATTTTAAAATTTCATTTCCTGGAAAAAATTTAGGAAAAATAAAGTTTTGGAAAAAGTTAACATATGTAATTCAACTTCGAAATATTGATTTGTAAGAATGTTATTAGTTGCTTTGGTAGATTGTTTATTTTAAAATTGAAATTTAAAAAATTGTTTGATGACCTGGGTTACGTGTGGTCACTAATATTGTAAATTTAGAAGGATCGAAATGATGAGGTATCGGTGAATGTGGATGTGGTAGAGAAGAAAGTACTGAATCCATCAGAACTCGATGTAGCAACAGTTGCCTGGATGATAATGTTCGGTAGTTTGATGAATAATTTCGTTGATGGTATGAGTAACGGTGCTGCATTTGCGAATTCGTTGGCACGTGGTTTTTCTGTTGGTATCGCAGTGATCGCTCAACAACTTCCACAAGAGATCGGTATTTATTGATCCGTAATTATCATATTTCTAATTTTTGTATTTTAGCAATAAGCATTGTGTATTCTACTTGCTAACATGCTAATGAAATGATATATGATGGTTAAATGTAGAATACTGTTGATTGATTTCTAAGCTTTAAAACATTTAAGTTTTTATAATTATAAGCAAATATAATTTTTACTTCATGAGATTATACTTAATAATTGCATATCTTACAAAGTTAATCTATGTTGCAGGAACGTTGGCAATTTTAATTCAATCAGGACTTGGATTCAAACGAACTCTTTTACTAAACTTATTACCAAATTCGCTTAGCTATTTGGGCTTTGTAGTTGGTGTATTAATTGGTAATGCGGATGATTCATACGGAAATTATGTCTTCGCCGTATCATCCGGAATGTATTTATACGTTTTTCTTGGTACTTTGGTATGTGATTTCTATATTTACACTGAAAATTCCGTACATTTTATTGCTCACTTTCCCCCAATATTAATCAACTTATTTACTTACTTTTATTGGTTGGCCTTTCCTCATACTACAACTCATTGATCTTAGCTCATTATTTCTGATAATGATATGAGAATGCCTTTCATGGATTAATTCTTTTCACTGTTTTATCACTTATCTATTTGTGGAGTTTAATTAAATTTTTTAATCAAATAAAATTGGTGACACTTACAGATTCCGGAAATTCGTGATTCGGTAAATGAGCAAATCAAAGTGGACTTGAAAAAAAGTATTCAATCAACAATTTTACAAGCTGTTGGTATAGTTGCAGGAACTATTTTCGTATATTTGATATGCAAATATGAGCATGAAATTCATGTAATAATGATATGATTATAGGATGATGTGCCATAAAAAATGGAAATGAATAGCTTCTTAATGATTGTATATGAAGAAAGTAAATTTCTCGTTGTTATCGTCGCTCCATGAAATGTCACGTATTCCAATCATTAAACACTGATCACTCTATCGTGGTCACTCTCTTTTCTTTCCTTCTCAGTAATCGCTTGTCATATTCTCCCTTCCTTTCACTACTACTCTTCCCCTTCTTTTAACATCCTTTATCGACCACTCTTTTATCCTCTTCTTCAACAACAATCAGTAGCTGCTCGCCTATGTTTCATTTCAATGACCAATGGTCACTCACTCATATCAATCACACTAATGTTACATTTGCATATTCAATGAACTTGCACGTTTTTAAAAATGAATAAAATAAAATATGAAATACATTGTTGTCACATTCACAGACAGCTAACTGAATCCTCGCTTCACATATCCTCGAGAATTAATCCCATCTGCAACATTCACCATTTCACTCAATGAGCAAATGTGAAAATTTGATGAAAATTCGAACTTCACGGACCATCTATGCCCTGTAAAATATGAGTTATCAAAGCAATAGTGATGTTTCTGTACGTGTGCACACGTATGTACGTGTACGTGTGTGATGCCCGACATATCGTAAAAGTGAGATTAGTATGTGAGAAGGAAAAAGAGAAGAAGAGATTCTTGACTGTTCAGAATCCGTCTAACTAAGATCATTTTCAACGTTTGTAATTTGTCTGATACAGAAAAAAGTGAAATAATTTGGTACTGATTTGATATTGTAGAAATGCTTGCAGTATGCAAAAACTGCATGCAATGAGGTTGTGCTATTACTTGCTTCTGTCATGCATTCTGCTGCTGCTATTGTATTTCGATAGTGCTCAATGTGTCAATTTCCCACGTACCCTAATGAACAAATATCGGTAAGTTTGATTCATTTCGCTAAGATTATTCCATCATTATTTTATTTTCTTTTGTAATACATATCTTACGTGTAAGACAAGACCTGTATTAATTTTTCTTTAAACTTAGTTGAACAATTTTAAAAAGTGGTTTTATCAATTTCATCATAGTTAGTTAAAGTAATGTGTTGTGAGAGTTCCAAAATGTTAACTTATTTAATTACCAGTAATGCCGTTTTGCAAAGACAGAAGACATTTATAATAATGAGAGAAATAATTATCTTTTCAGGCCTATCTATGTGAAGAGATTCTGAATTAGATAAATATATTCGCATAGTTATTGTTTGAAATTAGAGCCATTAGAAAAATAATTTGTTTCTGCTGTTGTTAACGTTTCCATAGTTTTTAAATGTTGAATTTGTCGAGATTGATGTAAAGCTTAATTCTGTCTACATAAACTTTCTTGAATTTTTCATTGTATGAGGTGAAGCTTTTTTTTTAACCAATTTCGTTGCAGAGACAAAGTGAAGGCAATGTTTTATCATGCATATAACAGCTATCTTTTGTATGCTTATCCACTGGATGAATTGAAACCAGTTTCATGTTCCGGTATGTTCTTATTTTAGAACAAATTTTGATTCACTGTTTTACTAAAATTCTTTTTGCAAAATAGATAATTCATTTGGTTTTTTGGCAGAAGCAGAAAATATAATCGTGACGAAAATATTGACACTGAAATATTTGTTTAGATGTAAAATAACATAGCAATGCTCTGTTGGTGATTCTTTTATCAAAATTTTTGAAGAAGAAGAAGCAAGAAAGAATTGTTCTTTTATCTGTTTGATCCTTCTTGAAATATTTTAAAGTTTATACCTCTTCTCAAAATTTGATGTTACATCCTGCTCGTATGATATTTGTTTTTACTGAACTGTATATACAGTTCTATTTTAGGCGTGGATACATGGGGAAGTTTTAGTTTAACTCTGATCGATTCATTGGATACGCTGCTTATTATGGGTAATGAAACGGAGTTCATGCGTGCTTCTGAAATTATTCTTCGTACCGTTAAAGTTTATTTTCTTGTTAATTATTTCCTGTTGCTTGATTTTATGGTTATTCTCGTAATATTCAGCAGCTAACACCTATTCCGTTTGATATTTTCATTGACTTATGAGTAATTTCAATTATCATTTAGTGGCAGTTGAATGAAATAGTTTGAAATGCGTATCTCATTTCATAATTCGTTCGACATCCATTCGTAAGTAATGAGTGAGTAATGTATAAGCCTGATAAAAATAGGGAGATTTGTGTTTGTCATAGCTTGCCCGAACTTTTTCGACTTACATTAATCTTTTTACTTTCTCTTTTTCCGTTTAGGTTGATATGAATGTCAATGTATCAGTGTTTGAAACTAACATACGGGTAATCGGTGGACTAATAAGTGCTCATATGCTTTCTGGACGAGTGAAAGGTTAACTCTTTCCGCATGTTGGTTGATTCTTGCATTTTAAATCTAGTAATGTTAGTAAAACAAGATCTTTTGCAAAAATAAGTTCTTGTCATTTTTATTCTCATTCTGTCTTAAGGAATGGCGTTAGAACCGGGATGGCCCTGCTCGGGACCTTTGCTACGATTAGCCGAAAGGTTTGCTCAAAAGCTGGTACCTGCTTTTAAATCTGGTACTGGAATGCCTTATGGAACAATTAATTTAAGGTTGATCCTTCTTCATTTCTTTAGTTATAAGGAAATGGGATAGAGCAGGAAAAATCACTGTTTGACTCAATGGAAATTGGATTTAAGTTATTTTAAATTTAGACGCAAAATAATTTTAAGTCCAGTTTCTGTTATATGTAGCTGTTCCAAAAGTTATGTAATGCAAATTTGTTTATTCTGAATCATTTCGGATAGGTCTTTGCATTTCTGAAATCTTTCAGACATGGCCTTCATAAGAATGAAACACCAATAACATGTACTGCTGGTGTTGGCACAATGCTGCTGGAATTTGGGACTTTGTCCCATATTACTGTAAGTACTTGTAACAATGAATTTGATTTGAAATAAATTCTATGATTTAGAATTTTTCATTTGTTTAAATTTGAATTGGATTATTGGACGGATGTTAAAATTTCTAAAACAAAGTAGTGTTACAGTCAAATTTCTTTCTTGCCTGTAGAATCTTCAATGCAAATTTGGTAAGGTTTCAACAAATGTATTATTTTTGGGTAATCCGTATTACGAACAAGTAGCTTTGAAAGCTCTGGATGCTCTATGGAAATTACGTTCACCATTAAATTTGGTTGGAAATCACATTAATGTGGAAACTGGAGAATGGACTGCAACAGATGCTGGTATTGGTGCTGGTGTGGATTCATACTTTGAGTATCTCGCGAAAGCTGCTTTACTATTTCAGCGTCCTGA
>UPTC01001969.1:337-11379 GCA_900537255.1 Acanthocheilonema viteae | reverse complement strand
TATTAATATTAATAAACAACAATATCGATAATGATAGTGACAATAGCAATAAATAATATATAATACTTAGCAATGAATACTAAGCAATAAAAAATTAATAATGAACAACAATAATATTATAAATGGTGAGTGTTAAATGGAGATAAGAAGAACTGGCAGGGAATGTACTAAATTACAAATAGGAAAAACTACGAAAATGAAATAATTTGAACTCATTGATCGATATATATATATATTTGCAAAATTTGAAATATTCATTAATTATAAACAAATGTATTTCAATTCACAACATGGGTTATCCGTTGGCTGTTTACGGACCATTTATTCGGCTTAATGGATGAGTGAATAGACATATCGAATAAATTGAAAGGAAGACTAATGTGATGACGATGATGATGATGAGGTTGATAATTATGTCTCAAACCATCTTGTAAAAGAGTTCGACAGGTAAACTGACCAGTACAATGACCCTCGTTGTCAAGTAATCAACTTCGTTAATAACGAAAATTGTTTGCTTATCTGAAGATCGAGTTAATTAAAATTATGAAATGTTACAGCTCCAATCTCTTCCATTCCTCTCAATAACATAATTTATAAAGGGAAATGTTATCCCGGAAACTACTAAAATGTATGTTTGTATATTTGTTTATATGTGTGCATGTCTATCTATGTGTGTATCTATGCAATGAGCAAAATTCAATTAAATTGGAAATTTACATTTAAATTTTACTTCCCAAAGTTTTGAAGTAAAATTTAAAAATTTTATGTGAATCTTATTTATATAGCAAATATTTTTAATCAGATGTTTTCAAAATATTTGATAATTCATATAATTAAATGAAACAAATGATATTACTGCTTAATAAATTTTACACTTTGTGAGATAATTTAGTTTAGCTATTTAACATAACGTTTTCATATTTTGATGGTAATAAAATGATGTGTAAATAATTGATAAGTAGTACTTCAGCTTAACTAGCTTAATTAAGTTTCAACAAAAGCTGTTATTGTTGAGCACAATAAATGTATTCTTCAATTCTTAATTTCAATATCTTCAAGTTTTTCCACAATTCTTGAACATTCAATACTTGGTGAATAATTTAATTTAAATATTTAAAATTAATAAAGACGAATTTTTAAATCGCTAACAAAGAAAAATTTTATATTATATATGTATTTATTCAATTAATCACTATAAAAATAAACAAAAAAATTGGAACATATGAATAAACTAGAATTATGTGATAATTAAACTATAGAAAGCGATTAATTTGCAGCGTAAATTTGAATTTTTGAATAAATTAATTCGTTATATCAAATAATTTTATTTAATATAATCACTTATTTCGCATTCCGATCATTTAGCAAAGATAACAATAATGATATTCTCAAATCGGAAATTAATAGAAAAGTTTCAAATAAGAAATGAAAGAGAGATAGCGATGACAATAAACATTAAACAATAAATATTAAATTTGACTTCCATATTGATGATTGTATTGGATGAGTCTTTCGGAAAAGATTAATATTATCATTGCAGGAATAATAAATTATTATAAATAAACAAACAATAAGCCATCGAACGATGGCAATAATAATTACTATATTGCCAAACTTTTGAATATTCATTAAGGGAGAATAATTTTGATAGTTAATTAACCTTCCCATTATTAATTCTTTCATTTTATTTTATGTTTTGAAAATATTAAAAAAAATACTTACCTGATCATTGAATAACAAAAAAAAAAATGGGAAATTTTAAAGCAATTGATTTTTTTCATTGCAATTTGATTAAAATAAATGATTTAATTTTTCTAATTGTAAAATAAAAAATGGGAAAAAATATTGTTTGGATAAATGAAATAGGTTGAAGCAAATTTACCAGCGCTTTTAAAAGTTCCAATAATTTTCAAAGTATTGAATTAATTTAATACCACTTCTTCAGTTTATGCATAATTAGTTAGATTGTCTACAACATTACTACATAATTATAAGACAAATTGTTTGAACGAATGATAAATTTAATGATATGTTTGGCCTGAATACTAGCTGAATAACTAAATAACCAATAGAATGATAAATTTTCGGATTAATTTAAAAATAAGCAAGCTGACAATTAATTGCTGTGACTAAATGAATAGTTCAAATATCATTCATTGAAATATAATCATGTCTTCAATTTATAAATATTTATAAATGCAAATTAATAATTCAAAAAATTATATAATTTTCAAACAAATAATGATAACTAGTAAATAAATTCGTTTCCTTAATTAGCAAAAAAGGAATAAGACAAATTTGAGAATTTAATAATTCGCTCTTTTTCACAACTAACGGTAAAATGACGATAAAAATAGTGGTAAAATGATGGTTGTAATTAAGATTTAATTTCGCCAATCTTGAATTTCTCATTTTATCCAAGCTGTTGTTATAATTATAGCTAATAAATAAATCAATTAAGTTAATCGAAATTACGAAATCTCTTACATTTCCTAAAAAAGCTTTCATTTATGACGCGAAGGTGTTATATGACGTTAACCAAAAAATCATTGTGATACAAGCATTTAATGGGGAAATTTTAAAAATTTCAATTTTTTGATCTTAAATTTACGATCAATAATTATTGGTGATCATTATTTCTATTTAATGAATATCATTATCACTTGCGATTATTAAGAAATTGCATTTTAAAATGATTGCGTTTGAGTTTTCCGTTAGACCAAAGGTGAAAATTAATGAGAAAAATCAACGAATCAGAAAATTTGATATAATTATCCATCCTTATAAGATTTAAATTTTATTTCACACAAAATTTCAAGTCAAATTTAAAAGCAATCCAAACTGAAAGCTGAAATTACTGATTGAAAATTATAAAATTGAAGCTTTTATGAGACTGTTAAATTTAGTTATTGAAAAAACTGGAGAAGTAAGAAGGGGCATGATTATTTAATTTGAATAGTTGCTATAATTATAGGAGAGCTGATGACAATTAATGAAAGGAGCAAAATTAATGAGAAGCAAAAAGTAAAAAGATGAAAAAAATAATTAAATCAAACCAACAAAAAACCAAAAAAAGGAAAAAAACTCTCCAAATTTTCATAATCTGAAAACTTTTTCAATAAGGGATGAATTAGCGAAATGACAAAATTTTAGTTTAGATAGATTGGTCAATTCAAAAAATTCTTTCTAAATTTTTTGATTTATTACTATTATTATCTCTACCGCTATTATTCGTGTCATTAACGCTATAATTGTAATAGTAATAATTATCATTATTATTACCGCTATTACTATTAGAATGTTACCAAATTACTGAATATGCATTCCGCAAATTTTTCATCAATTTTATTCGATCCTTTTGTCTTTTCTTCTTTTATTTCTGAATGATAATGGTAACGAATACAGTCAAAAAATGTTCAGTGGAAAATATTCGAAAAATCAATTTGAAATTTCAAAGGAGATTTTCCAGTCTTTGCATTATTAATTTCTTAAAATTTTCTTCGAAATTAAATTTGTCCCATTAACTGATTGAAATATATCAAATTTTAATTATTGTCACATCATTGTTTTTCATGTTTAATGAGCAATCCAAAAAAAAATTTTTAAAAATTTTGTTATGACTGTTTATACATAACTAATATTTGAACATAATTAATTAGTTGAATTTTTTAATTTTTTTTTTGATATATGACGGTTGCTTAATTAAAAAGTATTTACGAAACGAATTTTTTTAAAATATGTTTACCTTTTTTTAAGTATATTTACTCTTTTAATGACATTACATGTTATTTGCAATTAAGCATCGACTGTTTTAAACATTTACAAAGCATCACTTAAGATGAAGTCGTTGATTTTTTTTTAATTATTTCACACTAATTAGTTCCAATTACAAAATTTAACTAAAGGATTAATCATTCAACCATCTGTTAATCATTTTCACCTATTCATGAATCTTTTTCATTTCACCGCCTTTATTCCCAAATTTGTCATTAGGAGCGAATTGATATTCTTTAACCAAAATTTGATAAGTACTATTTTTGATGTATATCATTGATTTTTTTGTTACAAACAATTGCATCTATTTGAAATTGTTTCGTTGTCGTATCAAATTTCGGGGTGCATATCATTGGTAAAATTATCAATGAAATACAAATTAACTATTCCCATTTTTGCAGTATAAATTGTTGATTTTCACAATTGAAATACACATTTATTCTCATAATATAAATTTATTCTCATAAACGAATTGCAAATTATTCATTTTTGTTACTGAAGAATTATTCATTATTCTATTATTATTACTTTTTCGCAGTTGAAGTAAGAATAGTAAAAGGAAGATAAAATTTTTATTTGCAATTTAAAATTTGAAGTTTATAAATGAAGTGTTAACATATGATTTGTGCTCTTTCCCAAGAAATTTATGTTGTATGATTACACATGATAATGATAATTTCAATTTTATTGCTGTGATCTTAATTATTCATTTCCACTCACAAAAAAGAATATGAATGAATAATTAGGGAGTAATGAATAATTCCTTCGTTTTCCTTCCAGACTCTCTCTTTTCCGTCATAAAATGAATTCTACAATTTCAACTAAAAAACATAAATCAATTACTTTTTTATCTATTAAAAGTTAACTCAACATAACATTTTAGTAAATGGGAAATTAATTATTGCAATGATAATTGTAAATATGATATCATGCTTTCCGATAGATATTATAACTGGAATTAAAATTCCCTAAATATTGCAACAATTTTTTTCCTTTTTAAATATTTTTCAAAATTTCTTATTTTCTTCTCTCTCATTTTTCTTTCGTTTTTTTTTTCTTTCATCGTTATTTTCTCCTATTTAATTTTTATTATTCTCTTTTTTCCATTTAATTTGTTCGAAAATTTTCGCTTACTTTTTTTTGCTTCTTTTTTGATTGTTGTTAAATAATGTAAATTGTGGAAATAATGAGAAATGAGATGAATGGCACAGCGTTGTCGTCTCGGTATGTCAATTCAAATGCTTCATTGTCATTTCTGATTGGCATTCACCTTTCACCTTTCTCATTTGATTATTCTTAAATGACCTCATTGGTATTGAATTGATATGAAAATGACGAGAAAAATCAATTTTAACCATTATATAAAAATTATCGTTATATTATTGTTGCATTACTAGTAACTATTACCATTGCCATTTTTATCGCTATCATTATCATTATTATTGTAATCATCATTATCGTTATCATCATCACTATTATTTATTTATTTATTATTATTATCATTATTATTATCATTATCGTTATCATTATCATTATCATTATCATTATCATTATCATTATCATTATCATTATCATTATTATTATTATTAAATATTAATTATTATTACTAATATCACAGACATTGCATTATTATTATCATTTTGTTGACATTATAATTATTATTGCTGCCTCTACTAATATTAATTTATTGATGATTGAAAAATAAATCAATAAAAAATTCGTTTGAAACAAATTTTTAGCAATTTATCAATCAAAAAACCGAAAAGAGAAAAGAATTTTTTCCAGACACTGAATTACCCCATCCCATTCTCTTTCTCCTTTTAAAAAATTTTATTTCATCATTTCTCTATCTCTTATTTTCAATCATTTCCATTCTTTCTTTCTTTTCATTTATTGATGCATTGAGAGTTAAAAAACTCATTTATTGATGCACTGAGAATTAAACTGATAAGACCAGATTAGAATTAACAAATTCTTGCAAAAGAAAACAAAAAGTAAATCAGCAAATTCAGTTATCGTCGCTTCATCCGATAACACGAAAGGGGCAATTCGATTATTGATTTATTCAAAATTAAGCTGAAAAAAAATTTAATAATAAAAAAAAACAACCGTTAGAATGGCGCAACAAAATGATTCAATTTCTCTTCGCAATAAGTAATGAATAATTAAATGGATGAGTAATTGTTAATATCGAATATCTATTAAAATTGTACTTGACTAATAAAATTTTCAGTTAAATCTTAAAAAATTTTTGAAAGTTTAAATTGTTCTTTTTTTTCTTGTTGCAGTAAAGAAAATGATTTATACAAATTTTATGAACTCAAAAAAAAAAATTTAATGAAAAAACATCCATTATGTTTCTTACGTAAATGCAATTTTGCACAATCTCATCTATTCTGATATTGCATAACACTGTATGCAAATTGCTTACTGCTCAATTACAATAATGCAATGAGTAAATGTCGTTTAAATTAAGATAAAGTAATGTGCAAATGTCCCGCAATTCTTTGCTAATTTCTTTTCAAAATATTTCTAAAATTTCATACCTGTTTCGGCGAAAAGGATGAGTCATGTACGACAATATCGATGCAGGTTCCCATTTGATCTCTTATAGTTTATCACTTAAAAGTGATAAACGAAAGAAGAGGGTATAGTTCGATAATTCTCTACTCAAATATCTTAATAATAATAATATAAATAATAATAATAATAATAATAATAACGAGAACTAACAGTGATAATAACTCAAATTTTTTTGACGGTAGCAGAATATAATTAAATTACCTGAATTTTGTTTGATTTTCTCAAAAATAATGCAAGAAAATGATAGAAACACATGCGTACACTATATTTTCTTTTTAAACTCTGAAATGGAAAAAAAAGCAGCAATATAATTTCTTCCCGATTTACGATTACATATTTCGCGAAAAAACAAAGGAGCCAATAACACACCTACAACATTCTTCTTCATTTCTTTTGCTATTATTTAATTTAGTTTATCCCATTTTGTCGAGCACTTTTTCTTCCTCATAATCCTTTCACTTCACTTTTTTATTTTTATTAAAGTAATCAAAAAATGTAATTTGGCACGATTTAAAACGTGTAGCACGCGAGAGAGTTAGCAGTTATCTGAAATTTCATTCAAACGAATAAAGGATATTGTCAATAGTTTCGGATAATTTTTAAGTTATTTTTATTTCTGATTATTCGTCCTGAAGCTAAATTTAATTCATTTGAACAGTATGCAATAAAGAAAGAAAGTAAGCTATTTATGATTTATGAAAGAAGGGTGAGAAAAAATAGCACTTTAAACATTAACTGAGAAAAAGTTTGCTTCAAAGTTTTGCTAATTAAGTTTAGGTCTGTCCGATTTGAACAGATAGATGTGTTAAAAATGTGATAGTCTATCAGAACTTTTAATAAATACTTCTTTTTTATTCCACCAAATTAATTGAAAGTTAATGGAATTGAAATTGCCACCATATCTTTTCAAGTATCTCTCACTTCTAGAAATGCAGTTAAGCTTTCTCGATTAATCGTGTAATCGATTAATTCTTCTTAGTTGCTACAGCGGTATGATCCGTCGTTATTCATTTCTCACCTTTTAAAATTGCAGAAGTTTTAAGCAATATATGTAAACATAAAATTAAATTAAATGCTGATTAAATAATTATGCGTCAATTTGTATAGAAATGAATATATGTGAATTAAATTTTTTGATTAGATATGTAAGTTTGTGTAAAAATAAAGTATGCAAATTATTTCCAACAATTTTGGATAGATAAAATTATTGGAGAATGTAGTCTATTAGACTTTGTCAATCTCTCTTCTCTTCATCGACAACTGATAAATATTGATCATACTAACATCTTTTTAAAGTCCACGTGTTCATAATTCATCTCAAATTCTCTTTTCTCTTTCGACATAAAGTAAATTGACTCAATAGCAATCAATTTCATAAATGTTCAAAAATAAGCTTTATTGTTTTTACAATAATTTGACAACACACCTTTAGGGATTTCAAAAAAGAGGATGGCAAAATTTCTTAAAAAAATTATTTTCTCACTAATTAAATTTGTTAAAATTTCATTTTCTTATCCCCTCTCTATTACGCTACATATTTTACACATTACTTCATGTTCCTGTTCTCCACTTAGCTCAATTAATTTTAATTATTTCACTCTTCAATTGTTTATTCATTTTTATGCTTCCAACATATGCGTGGTGTACTGGCGCTTTTATACCGAGTAATTTAATGGTTGAGACGAAACTGAAAGTGCGAAAACGACAAGAACGAAAAACAAATTAACAAAATTTCAGCAAAAAAAATGAAAAAAATGGAATATTGAAGTGGATGATTGACAGTAAAAGAAGAAGAGCAAAGAAAGAGCTAAAAAGAAGGAAATTTACAAAAAAAAAATTTTTTTTGGTTGATTGTCAACATTAAATGTTTTATTTCAACGATGATTTAAAAAACTTTTTCTATTTTAATATTATATTACTAAAAAATAACATCTTTCAAGTTTTTTGCATATTAGGAAGCACTGATACTTCTTGTCGAAATTATTTTTTTCGAATTATCTCCTTGCGAAAAGTCAAATCCGTTATGGTAGTAAGCTAATGCTATTACTAAAAAGCTTAACAAAATATCTTGAAACTACCGATGAATATTTATATTGCAACTTTATCCAATCTTCCACATTTAAAAGAAAAAATAGTCAAAAATTTATTAAATTTAGATGCATACAAGTGAACAATTTAAAAGATAAAATTGATATTCTTAGTACACTGAAATATTAAAAATTCATACCTCAATTCAGTGGGAATTTAAAGACGATCAGTTGTTTTACTAAAATTATTTGTCATAAAAAACAGAAGAAAGCATTAATGTTTTTTCTTCTTCAAGAAATTTTCTAATTATTTTTTCTATAAACAAAAAATTATTGTTAAAAGACAATGAAATCAAAATGATTACATAATGGCGCAACTGTCACAACTTATTACAAATGATTGTTAGCTCAAATGAATTATAGAAAATATCGTTTTTCCTTATTTGCTTTTATCTAAGAACAAATTTCAAACATTAGAAAAACCCGCGGGTGATGATGGAATTGTAGCATAAATCGAAAAAATTATCGTCCTTTAGATGAACGAAAAAAAAATGCATTAATAATGAGCGCATCTCAACTCCATTCATTTCACCAAGGCCTTTCAAAATACTTCTAAAAATGATAATTTCTAACAATTAAGTGATTCAAATTATTCGAAATACTTCCCACGCATACATTTTCTGATCAATTTTGGAAAAAAATTCATTAACGAGCTGATTTATAATTTAATTCTATTACTTTTTATACTAAATTTTAAACTTTTAAGATTTTAATCTTAAATAAAATAGATATGAAATACTTCTCATTTTCTCTACTATTACTACCAATTAACACTTTTAATTTATTTAATATGGTTGGTTCTGCATAGCTCTTCGATAATTCAAATACATATATTCAAATACACATTTCTAATATTAATCAAATTCAATCTGAACTTTCGGCGGTGTTTATTAGTAATGTAATTTGTTGAAGTTACAGCTTTGTCTTTTTTTTCAAGGTTTGATTTATGCTTTCATGTTTGTCTCAGTAAATGTGAGGGTCTTAAAGAATTCTGAATCCGGAATTTGTTCTAGTAATTGAGAAAATGTGAAAGAATTCTTGATTCAGCGGAGGTTTTTTCTCGACTCAAATTTTTTGTAATGATGAATGTTCACATTGTTTAATTGCACTTTCAAAATGTTATCAATATGATAAATTGCTGAATGTATACTGCGTCATCGTTTCTGCAACATTATTAGACAGTTTCAGTTGATAAGATTAGGAACCGAATTCGAATTTTTTCATCTCTTTCTTTCTTCCACTTATACTATTCTTCATCACATATTCAAAATTCACTTTTGTGATTTTCGAAACTTGAAATTTTATTTTGCGTCCTTTCAAGAAATACCACTTATTGATCTTTCGGAATTTCAAGTTCTTTCCACTTTCCATTATCTTATCACTTCAGCTTGCTATCATAAAGTAAATTCCATTGTGTAAGAAAAAGTTGGATTAAGTTTTACTTGGGGAAAGAAAGTAAAGACAAGAGATCGATTGAAGAAGTATGCTTTAAACAACGGGTGGTGATGAAGGCTTAGCAAAATTGCTATCTTAAGAGGTAAGTAAAGTAAAGTGCAACTTTGGAGAATTAAAGAAATTTAAGGATAGCACAAAAGATAGAGAATGACCAAATGTTTCAAGAATGAAAAACATAAAAACGAATGTTCGCTCCTTTTTTTATAAAAGTAGTCAAAAATTGTTAGGAAGAATTAGAAGAAAAAAGGGTTTTGAGCTATGTAATGACGTTGAAAAAAATTTATTCTCTCTTCTTATCGTTATTCAACAAATCAAATTCGATAAGTGGAAGAGTACTCCAATGAAATGCAAAAATTTTTTTGATAGGGACGAAGAATAATTTGTGTTTGGATTTGGAGTTCGATAAATTATTGTTTTTTTAAATATGAATTATTTAAGTTTACTTTTAATAAATTAATACTTTCCATTTGAATGGTAACAAATGAAAATGAATTCAATTGATTTTGACGAGTGATGATGGTACACATGTCAAAAATTCAAAATATTTCTAATTAAAATTTATCCTTCTTATCAATTTTACTGTTTTTTCCTTACTTTTGCTTCTACTTTGAAAAAAGATTATGTTTATGTTAATGTCACTCATAGCCTTTTACAAAAAACGAATTACTCAACTATTATTTCAGTCAGAATTAGGCCATTTCAATCTGATCTAAGCCTTAACTTCGACTAAAATTTGGCTTAATGTTTAATGCTTAGAATTACCAATAATAGAAAAAAGTTCTGGATCAACTGAAAATGAAAATGGAAGAAGAAATGCAATAAAAAGATTGTCTAAAATGGAACCAAAATGATCGATTTCTTCATTTTCTTCTAAATTGAATGAATCCAAAATCAGGATTATAGTATCAGAATTTATTACAGGTGCAATCCTAAAATTGTTTGAAAAATTTTGAAAAAATTTGAAAAAATCAAAGCATAATCCGATGTTAAATCATAAATTTTAGAGAAATTAATGATTTGCTCGAAAATGAAGACGGCAGAGTTAGACAAAAAAGAAAGGATTAGGCTCGGCCGTTCAATTAAGCCTGGCTGCTATCTAAGAAAAATTAGCTTACTGCCAAGTGTAAGAACTGAAAGTGAAAA
>UPTC01001968.1:0-11388 GCA_900537255.1 Acanthocheilonema viteae | reverse complement strand
TAGTTAAAACTCTTCACAACCTGTCTTAATGCTCTGTAAAGTTAGTTATTTTCAGAAAAGTTGATCAAAAAATTTCTCAACTTTGTTTTTCAAAACTTTTGAAATCATTTTTCTCACCTCGTCAACTTTCATGAAAGATAATTTGCAGTAAAAAAAATAAGCTAAAATTTTATCACTAGAGTCTAATATGTGATATCCATTTTTTACCACTTTTCAAATCATCCACGAAATTTTAGTCAAATTACTTTGAATTCTAAAATTAATTTTATCCCAAATCTCTTCAGATTTTGCAATCTAAAAACTGAAATCCAAAAATTGAAGTGATTAAATTGGAAGTAATAAACTCCTTCATTAATGCTTTATAAAATTTGAAATCAAATAAAAATTTCATCTGTTACTATCAATAACTAATTTAGAATTATGTAAATTAATGAATGAATGCAAAAAAAGGAAGGAAAAAAGTAACTGCAGCTGCTGGAAAGCAAATAAATGTAGTGAAAGCGGGGACCCGAATTCCGCTCCGAAACGAACCAAATAGAAAAAAAAGCTAAACGCACTTGGCTGGAATAATTATTGCCATGGAGTATAGTATCACATCAAACCAGCAGCTGACACTTTGTTATCTGTAAATTAAAAAGTTAAAAAATAATTGAAAATCCATTGAAAAATGATGACAAATTTATAATCATTCTTCACTTTGTACTTTAAATGATATTCAAAGTTAAAGCAGATACTAATCTTGATTTTATGTCTAGTTAAAACTAAAAGTAAAAGGTCAATCAGTTGAAACGGATATAATTGAGCTTTTTTTCTCGAATATTTCTAATTCAATTTCATTCCTTGATTACTCTATAAAGTGAGCAATAATACAATAAAGTCTGCTCTCTGATTCAGATGATGGATGATAAGTATTAACTGATTAGCACTTACCAGAGAAATTATCAGAAAGGAATGAATGATGAATGTAATAGAGATGATTAGGCGTAAAATGTTCTAGCGACATCCACAACTGAGCACCTCCATGTCGGGATAGTTCTTGATGACAATTTTACCTTCAACATCGATATAAAGGATTGCGAGGGATTCCATTTCAGTTGGAACACAACATGGAGCTGGCACTAAACTTGGATCCACCGAATTGATAAGGCCTTGCACTATGGCATGATTCGTCGTGTTGAAGTGACTGGTCAATGGATTCGGACATTCACCCTGACACTGATAAGCGTTATAGCTTGCTGCAATTTCAATCTTCATTATTAATATCCTTACAGGTTTATTTGAAATTTTAGCTTTATTTAAATTACATAAAGTATATTATTGAGAGCATCATAAAATGGAAAACCTTAGAAACTATTTTAAATTTTATGCTAATTGAAAATGATAACGACACAGATATTCAAATGCTTACATGGAGCTAAAATCCAATCTTGCCAATTTAATTCATTAAAATCAACTAAAAGTTGTGTACGACGACAATAATTCTTATCAGTTAATCTATGATCGTGTTTTTTATGTTGATGTCGTCGTCGTGTATTTGCTTTTCGTTTTTTTCGTACCTAAAATAGAAAAAAATCTTTGTAAAAATATTAATTTCATACAAAAGATTAATTTCATATTAAAAATATCAAAATATTTATGCAATTATAAAAAATTACTGCTAAAAATATTTTAAAATTTGTTGAAGATATGTTAAAGATTAAAAAATCACTGTTAAAGATGGAAATTAACACAACAAATTTATAAGTATGATAGTAGAATTTTACCGAAATATTTCCACTTTACTTACTATATTACATGGAAAGTTCATGACTTACTGAAAGATAATCGAATTTGCTACAATGAGAAATGCAAATATTCCAAACCTTAGCAGTGTCATCAGTTCGAACATAAACAACCAAAGCAGAGGCCTGTTTCCTATTATACGATAAGAGGGGATGTGCTGTCAACTGTTGATATGATGTGCTCGCGGATGTTTTCAGATGAATACTCGACAACTTCACTGCGAAATCAATCTAAATATTGTAAATTTGTCATCAAAACAACATTTATCAAGCCTTAAACAAATGCGTGAAAGTATGTACGGCTGTTGTTGCAATTACTTTCGTTAACTTTAATTTACCAAATTGCAGTTTTTATCAATTGGATGAAGTACTGAATATGTGTTTAGAAAAAAATGCTGTAAATGTAGCATGCATACCCTATTCATATTTGGTCGTCTCCTTCGTATCGCTTCCGTGACATCCATTTCAACCCACTGATAATCACCCCGTAAATCATCCACAATAAATTTAGCATCGATTAACCTGTAATATTATATCAAAATCAAAAACATATCAGAAATTAGTCAAATCATTGACCACATAGTTCAACGAACCACGATTTCCATTTTTTTGTAAATCTTAAATAATAAAATGGAAGAATTTTAATTTACATCTAGATTTATAAAAATGAGGATATGAATTGGGAAATAATAAAATTTTCATCAAATCCATCATCATTTTGAAATAAATGCAAAAAAATTATTATTATGAAATATCGATCAAAAAATTATTATTTTTGAATGGTTAAACTTTTGCAAATGCTTACCTCCATATTTCGGAATTTCTCTGATCAATTTCATAAATTTTCATATGTCTTCGATTTTTTTCATTTCTCAATTTTAGTTTCAAATCAGCTCGAGTAACTGTCTCACTGGTAACATTTTGTACAGTAACCGATAGATCATACTGAAGTAGTAGGGTGCTAAAAAATATTTTTATCTAATATTGTAGTAAATTATAACTATTAAATGCTTATTTACTCTAGCAATAAGTAATTACACTTAAAGAGTATGATTGCAATGATACCTATTATCTGACTCCATAATACTATGTGGATAGTAATGTCGAACCCAGGCAATATCTTCTTTTTTCACCTTTTTATAAATATTCCACACATAATATGGGATAGGTAATGCTGGCTTAGCTTGTTTTGGTTGCTCTTTCATTCCAAACCTGAATGATAAAAATGAGATATTGAAAAAATTTCTTACTAGCAGTAGAAATAAATTGATGAAATAAAGATAAAATGAAAAGATAATCCTGCTAAAATTTCTTTTAAAAAAATTATCATGTCATTTAAACTTAAATTACAATGTTAACTTTATAAGTAAGAAATATTTCCATTACATTTTAAAATTATATTTTCCATAATAATTTTTTAATCAAAAAAAAATTGAAAATTTAAAAAAAAAACTAACTTTCTCAAGAATGCTTCTCTTAAAAGTTGAATTTCTTGTTCAGCAAAACGACTTGTACCAGTTGGTGGAAGATTTATTGTAGCTGTTGAGAGTGATATTATCGAACTGTAGAAGATAAGAATTAGTGGAAACAGTACTGATTCTAATATCTTCAATGGTACAATTTGTTGTTGTACTGTACGATAGGTGCGTTTTTCTTCTGCTTTTTCAATCGTAGTTGTTGTGGTGAGAATTTTTGCATTAATTGTAAAATTAGTTCTAATAGTTGTAGTAACAATGAATGTTGTAGAAGGAGGAGTAGTAATTAGTTGGTTATGCACTTTTGTGCGCTTTTCAACTAAAATTTCTGGTTTGTTAAATTCCAAAAATTCGTTCATTTTAGGTCACAATAGTAGAAGAGGAGCAGAACAGCTACTGTGAACTGCATTTGAGCCTCTCTTATTATCTTTTTCGAATGCTGTGATACTCCTACTATTATTAATTATGATAATGGTGATGATGGTGATAGCATACGAGCTATCAAAAGCTTGCTAATCAAAAGCTTTCAATTTTAAAGATCGTTTCTTTTAATGCTCAACAAGATTTGAATAAACTTTTTTTGCTTCTTCCTTCTTCTTCTTCTTCAGATGCTTCTATTCAATGCACCAAATAATGCATCTGTTACAGATGTTTCTTCAACAATTTCAAAGAAATAAAAAGATCCGATATATCTCTCTGATAATCTTACTATCAATTCTTGAAATTCCAATATATCAGCTGCACTGATAATGCATGCATACAGGAAACAGAATAAATTCGACAATTGTGCTTCCTTCTTCTACAGAAATCTTCCAGATAAACTCTATTATTCTTCCTTTTCTTTTCTTTTTAACAAGAACTCTCAATTTTTTTTGTTCTTTTTTTATAGTAGTTTTTTTCTTTGCTTTTTTTCAAAAACGTTCTTTTCTTTTCCCTTTTTTCCTCTCTTTCTTCCTTCCAATTCGACCTTTTTTCTATTTCTCCGTTAACGTCTAAAATAGCACACGTCAGCGTCTGAAATATAATTTAAATTTTAAGACATTACATCAAAAATTTGACTAAAATTGAGCGTATTAACGTTTGATGCTAAGAATCTTCATACTTCTTCTTTAACTGATATTTTTTTCTTCTTTTCATGGTCAACTTCTCTTACCAATTCCAAACAAACTGAAAATAATTAAAATAGAAGAATTATTTGTACAATTACGCCATCAATTTCTTCTATTCATTAAAACGAGTAAATTTCATAATTTTTTGCAACTGACAGATACGCATTACATGATAAATCAGAATCAATTATATTTTACATAAAATCTTCCTTTGACACTTTTTTGTATTTTTTTGGATTTGCATCTAAATATTTACCGAAAAATTTCACTGTTTTTACCAATGAATGGAAAACCTAGAAATGCTCCAAATATTCCTTTATCAGATAACATATCACTTATCAGCTTGATAATTTAATGCGATGCTTATTTATGCTGGCAAAAATAAGAAATAAAATTATTATTTATTAAAGCCTAATCTTTTTCGCAACATTTAGTCTCTTATGTCAAATGAAATTTGAAAAATTTATTTTTATCGCTTTCCTCTCTAGAAAACAGTGATAAAAATAAAATTTCAATTTTAAATTGAAATAACACTTATAATGGATTTTAAGAAGGAAACTATCTGGAATGATAGACAAATTGGAAAAGAATAACTTGAAATGCCGTAGGTCACATTAATAATTAGTAGAAATTATATTTTTAAAAAATCTTTCCTCTCCCGGAAAAAAAACGAAACATTTTATTATAAATTGAAAATTAGAATTCACTGTTTTCTGTAGAAAGAAGGGAAAGAGATAATCAATTAGCATGGCATTTCTTTTTTTTTGTGGTATGAGAAGCCATGAAATTTGTTGATGGAAGAAAACGATTCACTGGAACAGTATGGCACACATTTCAATATGAATAGCACATTAAAGTTAGAGATAGAAGACATTCTATTCTCTTGAACAGTATCCCGACAGTCAGGAACAGACAAAAATTACGGTAACAATGTCTGCTATTATTCAACTTATATCAGTGTTTAATTTTAGTAATTTTGAATTCAAAAATCAATTCAAATATTTTGGATTCCTACACACTGTCTTTGTTCACACAAATTCTGGAACGTATTGTTTCTTTTCAGTAGCAATATTAGTTGTTGCGAGATTACTTTATTCGATATTTTATACTTATCTTTTCGGTATTAAAAAAAAAGATATGGAGTTGAAATGTGAAATTGAAAATTTTGCACCTTAAAATTTCAAAATTTCTATTCTGCACTAATTACTAACCTACAACATCTAACAAATAGATATTTAAAATTTGCAAACTTCCACAATATTCCAAATCTCGTTGAGTTTTCAAACTATTGCAATATTTCAAGAAGACTTAAGAGTATTTAAATCAAACACTTGTATTTCTCTCAAGTTCGACAATTTATAGAATATGGCAAAAAAACACTTATTAATAAAAATTACATCGGATTCTCATTTGAAATTTTAAATAAGTTTAAATAAAATGGATTTAAGCAACATTAAGAAAGTTTGATGATCGCGTACATAATGCCGATCTATTTATTTATTCCAATTTTCTTTGAAATTTACCTACCTGTATATAAAAGTACAGACGGAAGAAAAAATGAAAAAAAAGTATTTAAAGAGCATGAAATTCTCTGATAGAATATCACACATTAATGTGGCAAAATATTTAAATGCAAAAATCTTATCAAAATCTATCAGTTAAACAGAAATTTTAGGGAAAATAATTCTTCAATGCAGCCAGAAAATTTTTTTCTTTCTTAGTCGAAAAATCAATGAAAGCAAAAATTCGCTGCTTCTCCACTTCTTCAGCTCATATTTAAAACAAGACAAATTAGTTCTTCTCAAATACCAACAGTTTTTTTTTTTTGTATTTGTGAAGAAGACAAGTGAAATTTTTTGAAAACAAGTTTATTCTGTACAGTTTATAGCGAGCATTGAATATGTTGTAAGAACATTACCAGTTTGCTATCATATTTAGAAGTAAACATGAAGTGCAAAATTAGAGAAATTTTCCCGTATTATAATAATTTGTTATTTTAAACTTTGAAGTATCAAAAAATTTTGCTCATTAAAATGATCACTTTAATGTCAGTTATTTTTTTCAACTTGAAAATGACGACATTTACAATCATACAATAAATAATATTCATTTCAATGAATGCAAATTTAAAAATTTGTAGTGAATAAGTGAATTAGCCGATAATCGTTCATAAGTTCATAAGCAAAGTTTAAAAATTTCCTGAGAAACTGAATGGGAAATTTATGGAAGTGAATCAAATCAATATTGTTCCAATGAATTTTGATAAATTTAAAAACAGAAACTTTGTCACTAACAATTTTTTTAGTGAGAAGAATAATTTTACCATAATATATTTTCATTTTGCATAGAAAACAGAGAGCTTTTGCAACAGTTTGTTTTATTATAGAGATTTTTTTAGCATTGGTGATTCATTATGTGCATTTCTTATACACTTCTGTTTTAATTTTGAGATAACATTTCGGAAAAAATTGACAATTTTTCAGTTTGCTTATTTCATGCATAATAAGTAAGGATGATGTCAAATAAATTTTTTGTAAAAATTAGTCCTAGAATATTTCAAATTACAGTAATACAAATAATTTAAATTTTGACTTTTCTAAAAAAAAGGGTGTATGAGATTCAAAAAAAAAATACGGATATTGAAATATAATTCTATAAGACAGATTTATTATATGTGAAAAAATTAAAAAACAAATATAAATATATATAATATAAGGAAAGACAGAGAGGGCGAGAGAGAGGTGAAAACATGAATATGACTGGAAGAGGCATTGAATATATTTATGCGAACATGAATATTTACGTATGTATTTATGATACATTTAGTTATATGGTGAATATTCATTATTACAATTTTAATATATTTTGGCAACAAAGGTGCAGAGAAGAATTAATTGATGAAAAAATTAAAAGTAAATGAATGGACTGATCTCAATAAGTTTAAAGTCAACAAAAATGAAGGAAAAAATGGAAAATTATTGGAATAAAGGTTTTGTTGTTTCTGATGATGACGATGATGATGACGATGACGATGATGATGATGATTAATGATACCGTGAAGAAGATTTCCGCTGGCAAAGGGAACAGGATGTGCTCACGATTTTTTCACGCTAATTACATGATGATTAGACTTGTACTCTGGGCAGCAGACAGAGAGCATCTGCTACGGAATATTTTTGTAAAAAAACAGCCTGATTTTTGTATTGATATCATCGACGTGCTTCAAAATTATAACTAATCTTTCAAATAAACAACTTTCTATCCATTTTAATCTTTTAATGAATTAAGAAAAATTACATATCTGCTACCATTTATAATGTTTGAAAATAAACAACATTGGCGATTGATTTTAGGGTCCTATGAATATGCAAATATATGTTTCTAAAAAAAGGAAAACTTTAAAGTTAGTCAATTAACTAAAGTATTGTCTGCAAAAATATTCCTCTAACATTTTGCTTGATAATATAGCAATAGCTTTTAATATGATATGTTCTGGAAAAAAGTCTTGAAATACCATTTATAAATAATAAAATTTCTTTTTAAAATTAACTGCGAGAAAAGTATCAAATATGCATTTTAACAAGGCTTTCTAATACTTCATGGATTTTATATTATAAAAGAAAAAAGAGAATAAATGAGATTATTGTATTCACTATCACTGAAATGTGTCCTCTACAAAAATGATCTCATTGAGAAATTTGTGGAATTTTTTTTGCAACGATTCATCTAAGAAAAAGGAAGGAAGTAGTTAGTCATCTACTCTCTCTCTCTCTCTCTCTCTCTCTCTCTCTCTCTCTCGTTTTCCATGCCGCATATATATTTGTCTGAGAAAAATCCTCTCACCTGCATCATCTCATCATGTAAAATTATATCATAACAAATATTGGCAGGATTTAATTTTAATGAGATAGATGATTAAGAATTAATTAGAGAGAATGTTTGATATGAAATTGAAATGATTTATTCAGTGATTTCGTGACAAATATGTTAAATAAAGTAAATTGTTTGAGAATTGAAAACTTAATGCAATAATTGTCAGTAAAGAAGTTATAATCATGCCTCATGTAAAAAAAGAATTTTTTAAAAAAAATTTCAGGAAGCCATCATGCATCGTTAATTTCGATAAAGTAGCAATGTATCAAAATGCGTAATTTTGATAATTTTCAATTTATTTAAGATAAAAGCTCTTAAAAAAACATATAAAATTAAAATTTTGAATGTGTAGGGAAATTTATTTAAGGATTGGTGGAATTTGCCAACAAGCATATAAGTTTTTAACAATTTATTGAAATAGAAACAGAAATTCAAGAAAATTTTATATTTTCATTCTAAGCGAAGTTTAAGTAAGAGATAGAACGGAAATGCAAAATTATTTATTGTAATGAAAAAAAATTGAAATTGTGAAGTTTATCATGAGAATAAAGACGAGAAATATAAATGAGTAATCAAAGTTAACGTGTCTTAAATGAATAAAATATCAACACTGAACGAAATACTTACCATAATTATTCCTATCTATTATAAAATTATCAGTTAACAACATTTTGACAGAAAATATTACGACCAGGTATTATCAAATCATTACAAAAATTCAATTAAAATAGAGGAAAGGAATCTTTCGATGCGATGTAATTAATATACGTTTGAAATGGAGGAGATCGGATACAGGTAGCGAAAGCACTGAATATCGAGCAGTTACACCGATGAGAGGCGTTAATCCGTTACGATTTGCTTACTTACCTGTTTGTGCTTCAACTCTTTCTCTCCACTCTTTCCTTCAATAAAAAAGTTCATTTTTTTTCTTTGATTATACCTGCTATCTTTGCTAATTTGTTTAATCTTAAGATTTATATGTCAACCCACTACACTTCCAGTAGTATCATTTCTCTTTCTCTCCTTTCCCCTTTTAATTTCCTCCAGTAAGTAATCCTTCCATTTCTCTCTCTGTCCATTTCTTTATTACATGTATCGAAATACATGAAGATCTGAAATGAATTTAATTTGGAAGTATATGAAAATTTTGATGAAAGCAGAAGTGAAGTGAAGAATTAAATGGAATTGAAGCTATAAAATTACATAACATACGACTGAAATTATTTTTTATTTTATTTTTCAAACCACTTTTTTGTGGGAGAAATTACTCGATTCTATGGAATTTATATTTTAGCATTCCAAATCCCTAATGTCAATTCCGCCTTCCTCTTTCTTTTCCGCCTACTTTAACTATTTATGTATTCGAATCCATCATTTTACTTTTACTCTCATTTTTAGCTCTTCATTTGAATGTAACCTCGCTTAAAGAGCAAAACATGAATCTCTCAAAGTTTCACAATTTATCCTATCCTTCCTCAAAATCCAATATGTATTATTATGGATAGATCAAAAAATTTTTTTTGTTGAAGTATTTGTGTAACCCATTCTTTTCAGTAATAAATTTGATGGAATAATAATTAAAGTTAGTGTTTTGAATTAATGTTTTAGTTCAGAGAAGCAAAAGATCAGACTTTTTCACCACTAGCAGATATGCGTAAATTTTCCTCTTCTCAACTGTTAACACTGATAAAAAGATAAATTGTTAAAACGGAAATAAATAATATTGTGGTAAAAATGTTTTATTTGCGCAAAATGGTACAACTGCTCAATTGAACAATTGTTATTGATAATTGAAAATAACGCAATGATCGGTTTCTTGAAAAATTCTGAACATTCTGGACGGTTGGGATGATGAAAGGGAGACAATATCAAATGTCAGAGGTCTTTAATCTTTCTAAAACTTTTCAAAACAAAAAAAAAAATACATTGTTGCATCCATCGCTTTCATAAGATAAACTGTCTTTCCCATTAATTAATAATAAATTTCCGATTTTCTAAAATTATCCAAAAAATACTATTTGCTCCAAGTTAGGAATAATCTTACGTAAATGTAACAAAAGAAACATTTAAGATGCCATTATTAACTTCACAGGATAAATTATAGTCGGTGATAAGTTTCGTCTTTTTTAAAATTATTACTAAAACAAGTATTATGTATGAACGTCAAAAACATTTATATGTATGTGTAATAAAAAAAACCATTTAAGATAATTTCTAAAAAAAAGAAAGTGGGAAAAAAATTTTTGTGAAATCTTTTGATCAAAGCACTATCGATAGCACAGTGAATGAAATCTGAATTGCAGTTGACATTTGAACTCAAAGAAAAATTATGTTCTTGTTGAAATATGATCCAGCAATCACCACAGAATGAAATATGAATCTAAAAGAGAAAGAGAAAGAGAAAATGCAACAATTTTTACACTAGCAAAAAAGGCTGGACTATGGCTGGCATTGGTTTTTCAGTTTTTAATGCAACAATTTCAATCGTACAAATTTGGCTGGCTACAAGATAAATGTGGCTATATTAATAAAAAAAGCTTATGGCTTAAGTTTTAGTATTTCAAGCTTGATTTTATTTGACCAAGAAAAAAAAAAGAATAGTAGCTTGTGAAAATACGTGAACTAAAATTAATTTTTCCACATTCCACATTTTCATCATATCAATTTTGAACAATTTAAATAGTGATTTTTTTCGTTCATGTTTATAAATAAAAATTAACTTAAATGATGAGCAAGCAAAAATTCATTTAAATCAAATAAAAAATCTAATTGCAGCAAAATTACTACAAGTGAAAGAAAAAAAACCGTCAGGTAACTGATCTATAGAATTCAATAAGATATCATTGACGAGAAAGCATTTCTAAATATTTACATTCCGATTACTTTTTTTATGGTGGCAAAAACGAAAAACCCTTTCTTTTTCATTTAATTTTCATTTAGTTAACAACTTTTGTTCTATTTAAACTTTGAGAAATAAATAATGAAATTTAATTCACACCGAAATAGTTAAATGATAAATTTGAGTGAAAAATTGTTTATTTCAATAAAAATTGTGTCGATACACTGTTCTTCAATGAATTATTTTGGGATAAACACTGAAGAAGGAAGCAAAAATGAGCATTATTTTACTAATTTCTATGTTCTATCTTT
>UPTC01001967.1:0-11403 GCA_900537255.1 Acanthocheilonema viteae | reverse complement strand
TTGCATTTTTGTGAAATTTTTTCGTAATAGCAAAGAACATTTAACCTGAAAAATAATTTAGCTGCTTGTATCATCTACACAAATATTAAATAATTTTCAATGAAAATTTGATTCAAAACACTAAAAATGTAAATTAATAATGAAATATTAGTTTAAAGATTGTTAATTTGATTCTGTCTAATATGTTGCGAAGTTGTTTTATCAAAAATGATTGAATCGTAATTTTACAATTCAGTAATTTGCAAGTTATTTACTGATAATAAATTTTAATACTGCATTTATTAACAATAAAATTTTGTATTTTGTCAAAGAAAAAAAACGAGATAATTTCAATTATTATTCAGATACATGTTGTTCACATGTAGAAGGTGGTCGTTACATTTCGCCCGAATTTCTTAGTCATGTAGACGATGGACAGAATTTAGGTTTGATTAGTATTTATTTTGAAGATTTTTTGAATTCATTTTATCTGTGCTATCGTTAAAAACTTATTAAAATCGGGCAACTGTTAACTTTAAATTTTATTTTTAAATTCCAATTCATATGAATGGTTGAAACGATAATTACTGTAATTTTGTTCTTAAATGAATTAATATTTTAAACTTAAACATCTTTAGAACAATCAGTTGATGATCGTGTTATTCTTTATCGACCTCTGTATGTTTGCATTGCCCGACAACATGACAACGATACACAACATCTTAGCCATCAAGTAAAAGTCTTTGCTCCATCAAAATAGGTCTAGTAATTTAATCCAAAAAAAAAAAAATTCTAACGAGATTGATATGATTTTGAAATTGATAGAATTTCTCGATATAGAATTTTTTATTTTAAGATTAAGAAATCTGCATCAATGATTAGCAGAAGTGCTTTACAGTTGACTGTACCGGAAGCCGGGCACTGTTTGGAAATGGAACCGATGTCTGCTGATGATTACGATGATGATGATGATGATAATGATGATGATAATGATGATTATAATTCTTCGTTAGATAAAACTGATTACCAGTAACCCATGCTATCATTTGATTACTCTTCTCCATCTTATCATTAAACTTTAATTCCAAACTTGGATTATTTTCAAATTAATTTTATACACGAAAATTTATTGTTCATAAGCAAATGACAAAAACGAAACATGAAAGCTTCTTTTTACAATATATTTCACAAAATAAATTTTAGTGCTAAAAAACAATTGAAGCATTACAAAGTTTTTTTCAATTCTTTCAATGATTTACATTGCCGTGATGTATGCGACAATAAATTCATTTATATTTTAAGCCATTAAAAAGCACTTAAAATTTTTGAACAATTTCAAAAATTGCAATGAACTAACTGATCAAACAATGCTTTCTAATTTCCTGTAAGGCACATATATACATTTATGCATCGTATATTTTATATAAAATGTGATAATGATCTTTGCAATTATCAAATACATACATTATTGTTAGTTAAAATACATGAAATTAAAAAAAAAGCTTGCTATTGAAATTTTCAATGCCTAAATAAATGTTAGGAATATTTTGATGATTTAGAAATTCTCACGGATTTTTTATTCTTTTCACTTTTTTGTCATATCAAATGAAAGCAAAAAAAAATGTCGTATTTAATTATTGCACTTAAAGAAAAATTGATAATTTCGAGTAAATTATCTGCACATTAAATTGTTAATGAATATTTCTATTTTTAGAATAAAATATTCTTTTCCTCCAATCATTTAGATTTTAGATAGAGTTATAGAAATATAAAAATGTAATTTGAAAATTTTGAAACAAAAAATTTTTAAATGGATAAATAACAAAAAGAAAAAAGAGAAAAATAGGTAATTCTGATGATCAAATTATTTGATGAAATCATTAAGCAAAACTATCCTTCCTTTTCGTAAAACAACGATCAATGCTATGGCAAAGAGAGCAAACGTTATCATAGCGATAGCTAACAACATTGTTAATCGAGCTGAAATTTGTTAAATTTTTTAAAATTTAAATCTGGAACAAAAATAAGATAAAAAATTTTATAATTTTTTATTTTGCTATATATATAGATCGTGATATTTTTAAATGATACATTATGGATTGAATAGAATCGGCTCTTCCTGATGTTTGCCAGAAATAAGCCATTATTTTAGTAAATAAGTATAGCTCGTAGCTTTTCTTTCCTTTCAAATAACATTATCTGTGTTAATTTCATTCTTAGCTCATTAAAAAAATAAATTCTTGGCACATTAAATTTTTCGACGAAAATGAAAGAAGGAAAATTTATTGCATACTTGTTGAAAAACATGTCCTGGAAGTTTTAATTGTGTTAAGTAATCGATCGAAATTTCCCGGTTGCATTTCTCCATTATCTAAAAAGATTTGAGAATATGAAGAAAAAAACGGAATATTGAAATTTCACTAAATCATTGTCATTTAATTCATCAAAAAAAAAAAAGTTCACTGAAAAAAAGAATAGGATTTAACGTATGGGCTTACTTTATGGGCTAAATGGGCTAAATGTATGGGCTTACTTTCATCTTCGAGGTCAAATACCATTATGCATTGTTCCGGAAGATCAACATTAGCAATACGTAATTTTGGCCGCAATATATTTGCAGAGGTGGATGAAAAATGTTGACCGGCTATAAATTTTCATAAATTAGCTATTAGCTTTCTTTCATTTAATTAGGCAAATTGTTATAATGAATTAGTCTGATATAAATTATAAATTATGATCCTTAAATTGTAATTTATACTGATAAGCTTAAAATGTAATTTATATTGTTAGCTTGATACTTCTAAAATACTGGTATAAATGAAGTGAAAGATGAAAAATTACTGTTGCTAAATATTGCTCTTCAGATATATTTTTTTAATAATGATATTATCTATTGATATTTGTTTTCACCTCTTTAAACTATATATGAAGTAAATTACAAATTTAGGCTTATTTTGATTAAAAATATTTACAAAGATATTGCATGCTTAATTCGTTATTATAAAAAATTTCAATACTACTTGAATTTCGTTTCTTTCTGATTAATCGCTTATAAGCCATTGCTTCTTCATAAAACGTTGTCGTTTCTCGTGCAACCAATTGACCGTACTCTTCTGTATGCTGTTCAGTAGATATATCCTTATACAGGAATAGAGATATTACAAAATTAAAATTAATTCTCAGCATTTGTAAAATTAAACAATGAATGAAATGAAATTAGAACTAATTTTATCAAAATTAAATCAAACATAAATGAATTAATTAATTTGTGGAGGGAATTGAATTAAACGAATTTAGAGATTGAAATTATTGATTAATTTTAAATCGAGACAAATTTTTTTTTTATGTTACTTCATAATTATTATCAGCAAGGTGAACTGATCTTGGAGAAGATTGAAAATGAGATGAATCAGCAGATCGACTTGGAGGAGCTGGTGGACCAGGTAATGATGAATAGATCACTTCATTACTTTGATATGGTGACTCATTACTTCTATAATCCATGTCAGCCGTACCTGAAAGATTTGAAATGGTAAAACTTCAAATTTGAACTCATATTTTTGTTTTAAAACTCTTTTTTTTTTAATGAAATTAGTTGTAATTATTACTTGAATAACCATGCTGTTTGTTGTTCCCTTCATTGACGGATGTTTGTGTTCTGAAATAAATTTAAGAAAAAAAAAACTTTCATAACTTTTCAACTTCTTAAAAATCATCATAATGCAACAATAGTGTAAAACTTACTCTTCCTCTGTAGTACCAGTAGTTTGTTCGTAAGTTTGTTCCGCTGGTTTCACTCGAATTTGACCCTTGCAAACTGGTCGCTAAAAAATGTGAGCATAGAATTTTGTCAATCATTCAAACAATGTTAGTAAATAATCTGAATAAAAAGAGCTAAAAATCAAAAAATTGATGAAATTAAAAATTCAACAGCTCTGACAAATAAATGTCAAACCTCATTTGCACATCCACGATAGTAATCTTTAGTGGTCAATTCTAATTGACAGTTGAAATAAAGTGCTGGACGATCGGCAAATTTGAAAACATGTGATTCTTGTCCAGCTGTTAGATCATCTGTATATTCCAAATCCACCAATAAATACTTATCAACTGAACAGCTGGAAATGCATGGAATTTCAATTTAGAATTCTTGTTCCATCTGATTTTTCACGTATTTTTATATTAAAATATAATTATCTCACGCATAAATGTTAATTGGATTTTATCACTTAATATTACTTAATTCTTCATATTTCTTTTCTTTTTAAATTAGCTAGAAATATATCAATTAATTTATTTGTATTTCATTAAAAATTAAAATTTCTTCCTTTACCATTTTATAATAACCATTTAAATTGCATGATTATTTTAATTGTCAACAATATTTACCAGTTATTATGATTGTTGTAACCAATCAATCATTTTACCTGAAGCGTTCAATTACCAACCAATACAGTAAAGCGGAGAGCGTGAAAAGGGCAAAAGCGGTCAAAAGGACAATCTGAGGTTTTTTTAGTGCAATTTTCAATATATGAGAAAATAGAGAATAACGAAAAGAAAATTTTAGTATAATACCTAAAAAAAAATTATATTCCCTTTTTTTCCTTTCTTACACGATTCAAAAAAATGATAAGCTTTTTTTTTGCGTGACTGTGTGGGTGTGTATGTGAGTGTATGTGTATGGGTGTAGTGTGTAGGTGTGGATGTACGAGTATGATGAGTGTGTTTTGTTTGTATAGTATGTACAATTTCAATTTTGCTCACAAACAAATACGAATATTTTTCTCCTAACAATACTATTATGAAAATTTTTGAAAACAAAACAAAAAAAAAACCTCTTTGCGAAAATTGTAATAAATTACAAACAAAAATTTTTTTTTCCCAATTTTATCGCAAATAAATATAATCATGTGATGTGATTAACACTAGAAATTTTGGTTTTTTTTTTTTTTTTCAAAAAAAATACATTTGCTAAAATTTCTTAAATATTTATTGAAAATTTGCAATTGAAATCATAAAATTTTTCAAATTTTATCAATTATTAATTATATGCTAACCCTTTTTTGTCAATGACAGCGACTGCTTCACCGCCTTGTCCATCACTTACAGTACATGTATGCACTCGCATACAATAAAGACCTTTAGTCTCGGCAACGCATGTCCATCGATGATATACACTATCACCAACTTTTGCATATCGTACTTGTACTCCTGTGGTACTTCCATCAAGAATTTCATACCTGAAAATGTTTTTCATTCATTAAAATTTTTTACATCTAAATTAGGTAAAATTTAAAAATTTAAATTTGAATTAAATTTATTAGACAAATTTATAGATGAATTTTTGAGCATTCTGGATTTGGAATTAATCTTGCAATAAATAAATTTTTAATTTAATTCTAAATTGATTATTGAAAGTTTATGATACCTGCAAATTGGCATTTGTGTTTGCCGATATAACTCTTCTGTTGTCATCATACTGCAAATAGAAAGTTTTTTTTTTGAATTTTTTTTTTTAACTGAGATATGCATAATTTAACTAATTGGTTAAAATATCAAAAAGTCTCAAATTTATATCTTCAAATTAATTTGAATCAAATTTCATGCAAATCATAATTTATAATTAGCTGAATGTCATAGTTATTATCTTAACAATGGAGTACTCAAATACCTAATTTCTAGTTGTTGAGTAATCGTCTTCGTTGATTCCATGTAAAAGCAATTCAGACGATATGCTCGATCTACTTTGGTCAGAAAAATCTAAATTCTTTTTTCATTGATTTAAATTAATTAGGAAGAAATATTTGCTGCAAAATATATATGCTAAATATTTACAAACAATTATATGCACAAAAAATATTCTAAAAGCTAATTATACAAAAAAGGAAAGAAGGAACATTATAAAAATTAATTTGGTGAATGTTTTTAAATAAAAATACCGGATGAAAAGATATGATGACCGTTGTTGTAATTCGAATACCACTGTACTGAAATGAATCACAATAAATTATTTTATGGTTCTTTTACTCTGATCGTTGTTAATCTTATCTTATCCATGTGAAATTATTAAATTCAAACCTCTCGTGAACGGCGTAACCCGCATTGATTGAATTTTATGGTAAATTTATGTTGATCATGATGATTTCCGATCTAAAATTAATGAATAAACAAAAACTTTTTTTTTCTTATATACCATGAAATTCATAAACGACCGCAAAACTTTTCATTCTTAAACATAATTTGACATATTATTTTATGTGTTTTATTCTTTTCTAAAATGAAAAATTAAAATCATTATAACATTTAACATTTATTATTCGTTAAAATTGCTGGAAATTGCAAAATCAAAAAGGAAAGTTTTTGTTTCAAAAATGATAATAAAAGGAAAATTTTTTTGTTATCATTTAGTAATATAGCAGTCAATATTGCCAATTTTTATTCTGATTTAATTAATTATAAATAATTTAAATTGATTACCTGAATGCAATTGTTGTCTTGAATATATCCTTTAACAAATGTACGACCGACAAAAGGTTTCGTTGTTGAAAAAATGATTGATATACTATCCGGATCACATTGTATACTTGGCTTCTCTGTATAATTTTAATTTACACTTAATTTTTTTAGGCAATTTAACCATTTTTGTATAAATTAAAAAAAAAGACTTGAAACTTTTTTATGCGTTCCTTCAAGTTTGTAATTTTTTGGGTAAATACTACCTGAAATCGAATTATCGATCGGAATACAAACAGTTTTTTGCAAAACCTGAAATATTTCCAAAATGAGTGTTATCTTTTCATCCTTAAAATTTTAATCTTCACAAATTTGAATTTGATATTTCAGCTAGCTATGGCATAAAATTATGAACAAAAATGAATTATCAGCTGCCATTTACAAATACTGTCCATTTTTCTTTGCTTTTCTTTACTTTTTTTCCTTCATCAAACCTATTTGTTATATTACCGAAAAAAAAAAGATTTTAAAAAAAATCAAAAATATTTAACTACGTGAATTTTTATTTTATTCAATAAATCTAAAAAAAAAAACGAAAATAGTTAACTCTCATTTTTTTCAAAAATCAAAAATCAGCTTCTCTACAGCAAGCATATTACTGTCGCAAATTATATTGCAATGAAGGATTCGAATAATGTAGGAATATTAGATTGAAAAGATATTGACGAGGAAAGTTAATCAAATAAAAAATGAGATAACATGAAATTATTGCGTTTGTTTATTTTAATTACAAATGGATAATTGAATATTTGACGATATGTTTACAGGATGAGTGCTCGTGAAAGAATTAATTTTGCAGTACCAATACTGATAAATAATTATGTTATTTTATCAGTATTTACCAAATCACATCTGATGTATGAATTTCCATCGAGGAATAATCGAATTGTTTCATTTCATCCGTAGGTTTTACATGCGCAAAAAAGTAATGTTAATGAATAGGATCGCTTTTTTCTCCCACAAAGTTTAAAATAATTATATTTTCAATCATTATTATACTCCGTAAATTGGATAAATTCATTAATTATATAATTGAATTAAAGTTGATTCAAAAAAGTTATCATTTAGTGGAAATTTAGAAATTTTAATGTTTTAATAATTGCGGGTAAAATTAAATTTATTTATTAATGAAATTATTCTTTTATAGAGATGATTTTTCCAATTTCTTTTTTAATTTCCATGTTTGAAAAAATGATAGCACAATTAGTATAAATTTTCTTTCGTCAGATAGTATACCAACAAACTGAATGCTACTTTGATCCTTTTAGCAGTTTCTTTCTAATTTATCAAATGCCAAATTTATAAGTATTAAATTTAAGATTTCATATATCAACAAATTTAGCATTTAAGTTGAAAAAGGTATATGGCTTAAAATTGTACATAAAGTTATTAAAATAAATTACAGCTATAATATAAATCAGAGAATAAAAATGTAAATTGCCAAATTTTAGCTTCATATTTATTAAGAAATAATTTCCTTAAAATATCGAAGGTTACATGAATATAAGATTTATAATGTAAAGTTTTATATTTTCAAGTTTATTTGATATTTCAAATTTGTATTACTATTTATTGTACAATTTTATCCATTGATATGTATGCAAAGACACGTGCATATCAAATATTTCTTTATTACTTACTTGCTATTAAAAACAATACATCGTTGTGTTTCTATGTTACGTACGTGATATTTGTAATTACATCAGTAATTGAGCAAATAAATAAAAAGTAATAGATAGTGTAAGCAAATAGCTCTTATCTAAACTGTAACAGCTATATGCAATTAAGTTTCGACAAATAAAAATCATTGAGAAAATATTTTATGGACTACCTGATAGTTATTCCCAACTTTGCTAACTTAGCACTTTTCCAGGAATACGATTTCATGATGTTGGATGAGTTCAAAAAATTGTTTACATTATTTTTTATATCTTGATATTACAGTATTTCAAAATGAAACAATAAAAAAATTAAATTAAATTAAAATTATGAACGAAAAAATGCAACTAAATTAGAAAGAAAAAGGCGAAATAATACGAGTGTAACAAAAAAAAAAAAACAATTGAAAATTTTGGAAAAATATGAATTCGTTTATACTATGGCATAATTAAATTTCATCAAATTATTGGTGAAATTTATTTTTCTGTTTTTTGAATTCGACCATTTTAAATCAGATTAAAGATTGCAAGAAGAAATATTTGGAGATAAAAAAAAGATTATTCGTTAATAGTAAAAATAAAAAATGTGATAAATAATTTAATTCATAACTTTATTCTGATAGTTAAAAAAAATGGTAAAATTTATTTTTCTGTTTTCTAAAAATTATCTTTTTGCTAACTTTTACTTTTTATTAATACATATACATATTAATTTTTTTCTATGTATTAATTCTTTTATTTTTTTTTCAATCTTAAGTAAACATTGCATGTTCATTCTTTATATGTGGATATTGATTCTTTTTTTCGATCATATCATTTAAGTAAACATTGCATTTCTGTGAAATTTAGTTTCATTATTTGGCATTTTTTTTGGTGAGACCAAATTATAATAAAGTTGCTCTTTTTTTTTTTGAAACAGAACAAATAGAAGTAATCATAGCAAAATCCTTCTCTCTCTCTCTCTCTCTCTATCTTAAGTCACTTCCATTAGAAAAAAAATTAGATTTTTTTTTTTGCTAATGAAAGTGACTTAAGATAGAATAAATAAAATAGAGAAAGAGAGGTCAATAGGTCAAGCAAAATCTTGCAACAAGACAAGAAAAATCTTGATTTTATTAATTTCATACAGCATGTATTTTGAATTTTCTTTCAAAATAATGAATTTATTTAAGAGGAAATTTTTATTGAGATGAAAAAGCAAAAAATTTTGTAGCTGAAACGGGTGTTGGAGATATGTTTATGTTTATGTATGTGGTGCAATAAGCCATTCAAAACAGGATAATGTAATTTCATTGAATTTAATCCTTTCAGTTTATTAGCTTTAGAAAAAAATTTTCAGAAGAAGAAGAAAAAACGAAGTAACGAATTCTGATTGACTAAACCGGTTCTAACTTAAAGAAGAAAGAGAAAGTTATTGAGAAGACAGGTTTCAGCTATTCAACAAAATTTTATTATATAACTTTTTTTTTTCTTATTTTTCCCGCAAAATATTAAACATTCTTTGAATAGATGGAAGAAAGGTCAATATTCTTTTCTTGTAGATGGTGGCATTTTGAAGAATTTCATTTTTCAATGCAATTTTAATTTACCTGTTATTACATGTAAATTAGTAAAATATCCTATGAAATATTTATTCTTCATTTGATGGTAAAAATTAAAATTTTCAATGATTCTAGCAAAATGAGCAAATAAAGCTGAAAAAATTTAACTTTTTGAAATTGAAATGCAAAAATTGAATTTTATGACTTCGTCATTCTTATTTCCATCCCATCAAAACTACAAATGCATTACTTCAATTATTTTTTCTCATTTAAATTAAAACAAATGTTAACTTTTCATACCTGTGAAAGCATAAATAATAAAGCTGTACATCGCGTGTTGCTCATTGGCTGAAAATTCAATCTAAACAAATTAAAAGAAACGAAAATTTTTAACACGTTTGCCTAAAATTAAACTTTTTGAAAATCAAAATTTAAAACTTGAAAGAGAGAACCAGTAACCATTTCTCATTCAAGAACACTTCTCTAACTAAACTGCTTTCGCTAAACAATTCAAAATCACTTAACAATTCTAATCTCTTTCATCCAAAACTAAAATAGTATAAAAGAGGATAACAAAAGTAAGCAAAGAAAAAAAAATGAATTTAAAATTAGAATAAATTAAACATACAAACAACCTTGAAACTTTAATGATAGATTCCGTTAACAATACTATATAAAAAGCAATGGATGAATGAAAATTTGTTTCTAAAATTATAAAACATTTTTAGAGCGATAACTGAAACCATTAAAAAAGAGAGAAAAGAAAAAAAAAGAGTTTCCGCTTTGAATTGAAAGGAAGCAAAGCAGATAAATTTTTAACTTTCTCTTTTTATTGAAATATTTTCGGACAAATACAAATGAAATGACCAAAACTTAACAAAAACTACTCTTAAATAGTTTCAAGGTAAAAAGAGAAAATGAGTCATCCAAATAGAGCAAGTTTTTAGTATCATCATCTTTTTTTCTCTCTTTTTGAGAAAAATGAGAAAGGACCATTATGAATTATATAACCTGAAAGTAGCCATTTTTCGAGAAATTACTGCCAATAATAGTTTATGTATAAATTAAAAATTTAAATATATTTTTTGAAGTCATTATAAATAAACATTACGTCTAAATTGATTTTTATTTACCAGTTTTTTTAGCAATTTCAATAAAAAAACACAGCAGTAAAAGGAAGCTTTTGCATAGCTTTAGATCAAATTTGATTAATTGCAATTTTAAATTTATCACTCTTTATCTGAATTTTATTATTAGCTCTGTTATATTTAAAAATCATTTAGAAAAAAATTTTTTTTTCTATAGCAGACGCCAATTTTTTTCTTTTTTAAACATGAATTTTTTTTTTTAGAAGCAAATGCTAAATTTATAATTGATGAAAACATGAAAATTCAAAAAAAAAATGCTTGAAATTATGTTTAATAATATCGTAATATAATAGCATATGACGAAAACAATCATGCATAAAAAAATATAGACGATTTTGCATTAAGTAAACAATGTCAAACTTTATAGAAGCTATTACTAGAAGTTTCATTTAAAAATATGCAAAATGTTAAATATGAAAAAATAATCAATTAAGTGAAAGAAAAGGCAGCTAAAATTAATTAGGGAAGTGCATAAACAATGTAAGGAATGATATGAAGGCAATTTTTGAGTTTTATAGCAGTTCCAAAAATTACTGACTGCATTTTTATATAATTTTTGATATA
>UPTC01001964.1:0-11413 GCA_900537255.1 Acanthocheilonema viteae | reverse complement strand
CTAAAAGAACTAAGAGATCATGTTCATGTGATACTGACATGTACCTCTATAAGGCCGAGCATGGAAATCGGTCGTAGGCGTACGTTTGAATTTTAAATTTATGACGGAGCAATACTTTTGACGAATTTTATATTTAAATTATTATATATTTTCAGCAGAATTAGTGCCAATGGTAGTGATACAGGATGATCGCGAAATTCCGCTTGCTTTGATAGCTAATCATGAGCTAGTTGCACTCCCTCGGCAAGTTTTCCCAATAGAAGAGGTTACTTCGGCATTTATGGCAAAGAAGAACTCTGTTATCACAAATGTAAATTTTCTTCTAGCACTATATGTTGCATTTAATTTCATTTGAAATATCTCTCACTAACTAGATATGAAGCTTTTATTAGTATGTACTGTTGGAAGTAATGGCTAGATAATGTCCAGAAGCTAGTGAAATTCGCAGATTTTAACAGTTTAAAATATTTTTAGGTAGAGTGGCCAGAATTTGCGACTATCGGGCGTTCAATAGAAGGACGAATTTTAAGTGCACCGCCATGGATCCGTGAATTTACAAATCCAGCAGTCAAAAAGATTGCTTTGAGTATGCAGCGCTTTGGACGAGATCGAGAAGGTTTCGCAGTGATAAAAGAGGTTTCTTTTCTCTTGTCATTTTTGATGTTTTAGTTTATGATTTTTAAATTTCATTCGTTTTACATTTTTAGCAACTAATTCTCAAATTCTTTTAGTATATCAAACGGGGTGTTATCCTTACGCCAATTGACGAAGAAGATAAGAAAATATGTGGCGATCTGTTTTTCCCCTATGAAATGAGAATCGATGTATCACGTGCTGTGACAAAATATGAGGTGCAAGTTTAGAATTTATAAAACAAATATGTGAATTTTTTTCACTCTCTACTTAGGCACACGAGAAAGCTTTTAACATCTTGTCTGAGGGACTTTCAAGATCATATAGTAAATGACTGGTAAACATCTACCCAGTGTCTGATAAAGAATTGCATGTCTAAAGATGCTATCCATTATACTCAAAAGTTTTATCTGTGTTTAAAATGAGAGAGTACAACACATTTTAAAAAATGGAGATTTCGTAAGTAAAGAAAATGTTTGTGAATCAATTAATATGCATTCAGGATGTATATCGCTTAGGCTCAAAATGGTATTTTCGTGCATGTCCAGAATTACCAAATCGTAAATATAAGTATCGAGTGTATAGCCTCAATAGTTTGGATGATGTCCTCAGTGGTAATTTGATTACTCAGGAACGATCTTATGAGCAAACTGTAAATTTATCGATGATTATTTTTTCTTTAATCGATGTAATTACCGGTTCATAGATGTCAACTTTTTAAATGAGCAAGCGATTAATATTGCTTTATATGTTTACATTCAGCATAGCGATATTCAAAGAGAAAGAGAGAGAATTTGACTTTAACACGAAGAAGTATTTGAGGTCATAACGAAACAAGATTCCGTCACTGTTGATGTCTCGACGAGCGTCATGCACGCAGTGGCATCTACAAATTGTGAGCTAGATGACTCACACCAACTAATTGAGTTTGACAGTGAACCTTTGCAGGTAAGATTAATTAAGTGCGATGAATCCTCTGGTCAAAATTTAGATTCTAGTAAACAATGAAAAATTTCTGCACCAGTAAAATGAGGAGGGAAAACAAGTAATAGGACAAAAACAGAAGCAAACGGAAAGAAAAGAAAAATACAAAAAAAAAGAAAAAGGTAGTGGGAAAAAATCATTAATAAAATTGCAGATTACTTCCTGCATAGGTAGGTGATATTTGAGTTAATAGCCTCTCTATTTAAGTTCTAAAATAATATGTAAAAGTTAATAAAGTGTTACTTTATATCTATCTGTAATTACTCTCTTATTACGTAAATTAGGTTTCTAAACTGAAAGTTCTTCAATTATTCAGATAGTCTCACCAAACTCTTCCCTGCCAAAAGCTGCAACAGTTTCGCCGGTTACTTCTAACTCATTCAGTAATGTTAATTTCGACACATCTCCTGCAGCAACAGCAAGACACATTAATGAGACAATGGTACTGCAAAGTTCAAATTCTTCTGATATGGCTGGTTGCAATTTATTAGTTGATCTCAATGTTGTGGATGAAGTACAGCAAGTCGCGACACAAGTTCGGCATTTTCATGTACTGGATGAAGATTTTAGTCTTTCTTCACTTAATTTCGATTTTGACGAAGCGAAAAAATGCAATTACAAAGCAGAAATGTTCAGCCACAATAATCACGAAAATAATGAAGATATGTGGTAAATTTATTTGTTTTCCAACTTTCGCCTTAATATTGTTGTCTCTCGACGTAATAAATGAACACAGTTCGAATAGAACTCAATCATATATTTCACCATATATTACTAAAAGTGTGACTATCAAAATTTCTTTACACTTATATTTGACTTACAGCTATGAATAATGGAAAGTATGTGGGCATACTTCTATTTATTAATAAAAATTTATAAGAAACAAATACAAAGAATCATCGTATGATTCATCATATGAGTCAGTTTATCACTAGACGCATACGAATTAATCATAAGATTTAATCAACGATGATCAACGTCTGAGCATTTTTTTCGGACATTAATTGTAAAGTGTGCTCTAGTTACAGCGTTAGATACTACTCTGATTAGATAATGTTTGATGCAAAATATGTTCACCAAATATGTCCATCAAAAACTAATTTATATTAAGCATGGCATCACAAATTAAGGATTCGGGAAGTGCTGATTTGAATCGTATTATTAATGGATTTAATAAACCAAAAGGTCTAGTTTTTTTTTGTAATTTCTAAGTGTAGTGCATTTATAATTTGGTAGAAGTTTCAGTACCTGAAGTTGCTAATATTTTAGCATTTTAGTATATTTCTTGTAGTTTACGACCTTTCTTGTAGCTTTATTGATTACAGCTTCAGGACTTTCAAATAATTACCTCCATATTATCTGAAGTTCAAATCCGTAAATTTTTCTATTTTAGAACTAATGAAAGTGGAGGATGATTGCGCAATAGAATTTGCAGCATGTAAACCCAAAAAGTGTGTGGAAAATTGCTCAACGCTGTGTAATGGAAATTCCGAAGTTGAACAACTAATTGATATGAACAATGATTCACCAATCACTGATCAAAAAGTAGATACTAGCGATGATGATTCTGAGAATGAAGTGTTCCACGCAGTACCTGTGGAAAGACAAAATGATGATGGGGTTGGCATTTTATTTTGAATTTGCAGTTTGAAGAAGTGGTGCTTATATTTGGTTTGAATTGCTTGAATGGGATTACATTAAAGTTGGATGGGGAAAAAGAGTTTGTAATCCTTGCTTGAAGTATTTAATACTTCAATATCAAGATTAAAAGTACAGGGAATTAATCATAGTCAAAATTTGTTTCATTTTTCCAAGACAATTAAATTCTTAACTTAAATCCTTTAACATTTTAGTGGTGGTTCACCCGTAGAGACTCAAATAAGACAGATTCAATGGAAGATAAGAAGATAAATGATGAATTTATGAGGCTACCATGTTGTATTGCTGAAAATTCTGAAACAGCAGAGGTTACTAAATGATTATTCATTTAGTATTTGGAATAAAAAAAATTTTTTAAGAGAAATTTAGCACAACATTTTCTTTCATGTTTGCGTATGCATCGCTATTAGCGACTTCTGCTGTAAATTTCCCAACTTTAACTATTAGCGGACAACATAATTTCTTAATTACAGCTTAACTCAGTACCCGATGATGATAAACCACTGTTGATTCTAACTGGTGATCAAGCAAAAAATTGTGAAACAACCTCCTTGACAACGACTTCGCAGATATCTCTTTCAAATACTCTTCAAAACGATGGCGTAAGCTTTTTTTTTGTTTAGTATGTTAATAATTATCAGTTCATGGAATATCTGCCACAGTTTGCCCTTATTTTCTTAACGGTATCATTCATTCTCCACATTGTGGGTTCAGCCTCAGTCCATATTGGTGTCTTTTTTGTTGAGAAACTTACTTGGTCTAGTAAGGTTAGTTATTTTAACTCCATTAATTTCATAATATTTTAACAGTTGCTCTACGAGATATTTCGTTTATAGAAAAAGAAAAAAGAAAGATTGAAATTTTGAACCTCTTTTTAAGTTTAAGCTTGTGGAATATTTTTAAGACAGAGCTAAGTAGGCACTGGAAGATTTCATCGCTAGTTCATATCTTTTTTTGTGGTCCATTGATAATGTAGTTATTATCAGATAATCTCTTATTCTTAGGTATATGCCAAATTTTTCGCTGGACTTCTTCGGAAGTAAATGTTATGACGAAAAGCAATGTTTATAAGAGAATGTGTCATTTCTTATGGCTTATTGAAAAATTAGTTTGATTCGACTGCAAATTGCAAGGAAAATATTGTTTTTTTTGGTGATACTTTTTTCTAATACGATAATGAAAATTGTTGCATTCCTATTTCATGATACTATATTAATGTTGAAAATTTTATTTTCATGTAGTTATGTAATTTCTTAAAATTCCTTAAAATTATATAATTTTTTATAATGAAAAATTTCAATTGAAATTGAAATTACTGTCTCAAGATTATTTTTTGAAATTACTTTCATTTAAATATTTCAAAAAAGAAAAGTATTACACCATTCGAACAGTTGAGAAAAATTTGTTAGTTTCCATTTCTAAGATTCAAATTATCTTCCATTAATCTTATGTAAATTTCCAGCCTAATTATGATTGATTGCAATAGTTACTTTTTCTCATTGTTAATAATCGAGTGGTTGCATATATTCCTCTCTGTCTTTGCTTCTTCATGAGGTGGTATCTTGTGAATTATTTGTATATTTCTTACATCCTTTATTTTCTTCTACAACTCGTTTTCAGTCTTAAAATAAGCGTCTATCGGGTATGACTGATTTCTCATTAAAATATTTCTGGCAATAATTTCTTTCTCCTGACTAAATATTGAAGGAAGAATTATTATTTAACATAGGCTGGGAATGCGAATTATCCAGAAAATTTGGACAGGAGACAAGAAGTGAGGTGAAGGTCCTATAGGGTTCACATATTGGTTGTGTTTTAAGCATGTTAGATTACCTTATAATTGTATATCATGAATTAAATATGAAAGTAGTCTATTCCTCAGATATTAATTAGTCATATATTCACTTAGCATGATGTTCGCTCCTGCATACTTGGTCAAATCTCATCTAATCCTTTTGTTCGTTGTAAGAATGAGATTGAATGAAATAGCTTTCAGCATTTTATTATTTTAAATGACTGCGTAAGAGAAAAAATTTTATATATAATCCCATGATATTTGTATTTTAAAACAAGAATAAAGATTTTAATGCTAGTTGAAAATAGAGACATTTTTGGCCTAAGGCCTAACAACGATGTATACCAAATTTTAATTTCAATCAATTTCTTTGAGAGAATATTTACATAAATATAGAATTAAAATACCAAAAAGACAAACAAAATAATCGCCAAGGTGTAGAGTTTAGAATGTTGTTAACATTATTTCGAGTGTATGAAAGAGCTCTAGCAAAATATCCATTTTTAACGCAAGCTTCCAGTGCAGGTTAGTTTTCCTCACTCAGATCAGATTGAGCAACGTACAGGTTAAAAAAATTAAAAATGGAAATTGTTAATTTGAAGTTATAAAATATGGTCAGGAGAAGAAAGAAGAGAATAGGGATGTTTCGTAATCGAAAACATTTAAGTTTTATTTGCATAAAAATCATTTCAAGAAATGAATTAATAAGAGTTAGCTGCGGAAAATTTCGTTATTAATTATGATTCTTTAAAATATTAGACGAAAAAAAAGTATTTTAAACTTTTGAAAGTTCAAATTTCTTAATCCGACTTTAATTTTTGTTTTTTTTTTTGGAATTATCCATTCGTTTGTCATTTAGTGAAAATCAATATGAATATTTCCAGTTCTCTTTTATCACTAAGTCCAAAATTTCCTATCATCACCGTCCTTTCTGTCATCAGTTGCTATCCAAATCGTTCATCTTCAATGCCATATGAAAATTCTTTTTTTTTTCGACAACTGTCTAGGTGCATTAGCAATAATCGCCGATGTGTTAACTCAAAATTTTGTCGAGAAGCGTTGGCAAAAAGGGAACTATAATCCGGCACGAACAACACGCTTTTCCGCTCTTATTTTTTTCTGGATTGTTTGTTCTTTTCTTTCTTTTCTTACTTTTTTTTCGGAGGGTTTCAGGAGTGATAACTAATCTTGTCAGTAATAATGTATTTTGGATTAGTCAGAAATAAATGATAAACAAATTATGTAAATTTTAAACAAGAAATAAACTTGCTAAAATCATGCATTAATTGATGGAAAGTTAATTATTAACTTAATTAGTAAGAGTTTGAGTATAATAATTTTATATTGAAACTTTTCGTTAGAAAACGAAAAATATTGGAAGAATGAAAATTTTATGCAAATAACGTAGAAAAAATCGCAATAATAGCACTGATAAAGAATGAAATATTTAATCCAATTACTGTTATGATTCATGATATTCTTTTAAATTTTTAAATAATACTTATTTCTAAATGGTTTTTTAAAGGCTCCTATAACTTATCGATGGTTTTTATTACTTGAGAAATTAGAAGGTAAAGCAAGTTTATTACCGTTGAAACGAATGATTCTTGATCAGGTCCGTTGTTGTTCTTTGATGATTTGTTGACTTATAATTATCGCATATTAACATTTTGTCCTGTTGATTAATCTTTAGTCAAAAGTTTGAAAAATATTTATAGTAATGCTTTTTTGAATTTTTTTCTCTTAAATATGTAATTTAATATTTCCAGTCCTTAGCAGCACCGCTATTTACGTTTAGTTTTATTACAAATTTGCGTATATTAGAAGGGAATTCTCCAAAAGATGCATTGGAAAAAGCAAATAAAGATATTATTCCAGTTATGAAAACTAATTATAAGGCAAGACTTATTTTTTTATTTTTAAAATTCTACTTTAAAAGTTAAAATTGTTAGATTTAGGAAAATTAATATGATGTATTTAGTTGTGATATGTTTTTCCACAATTTTCTTATTAATTTTTCAAATCGTCAAAATCGCCAGCAGTTATTCCAATTTTTTTGACGAAGATCATAAACCAAAATTATCACATCAAATCTTTTGCCGCACTTATTTCATATTTAACTTGCAAGGATAGAAAAAAAACTAATGGTAAGAAACGGTAGGAGAAAGTGGGAATGATAAGCTGATAATAAGATGCATCGAAGCAATTTATCAAAAAAGGCAAATTGTTTCTACTTTTACTATTTCAATTTAATAATTTTGATTTTTGCATACATTATTTTTTAAAAATTTCGTCACCTTTTAGGGAAAAATTTAAATTTATTATTTAACTGCAAAATATTTTTTGGCTGAATATATTGGAAAATTAATCGATTTGAAATTAATTACATGAATATTGGGGTACTAATTGATATTTCTAATTGCAGTAGTATTTTTCAAAAAATTCAAATGCTACAATTTAGATTTGGCCATTGGCACAGCTTATAAATTTCTATCTATTACCGCTCCGTTATAGACTCATATTTGTTCAATTTGTGGGTCTATTTTGGAATATGTATTTATCGTATGCTACTCAAATTGGGAACGAGTAAATGAATCAAAAAAACATTCTGACAAAGATTTGTATCATTGATAAAATTAGCAGTAATTTTGTAATTGTTGAATAAAGTGAAATTATTTAACATTGTTACACTTTGATTTTTGGAATATGATATTGCTTTAATAGCTATGGTGAATAATACACTGATATTGGTTTAATACACTATAACATATTATGTGAGCAACACTATTTTTATAAATTTCAAATATGATAAAATGACAGTATCAGTTTGCGGTTTGGTAATATGTCAGAATGGTAATAATTTTCAGCAAACTTTTGATTATATCCAGTCCATAGTATACATAATTAAGGAAGTATCAGTTCAATTATTATCTGACAATTCTGTTGTAAATTTTACAATACTTATTAATAGCTGGATAACATGAAATATGGGAATGATTTTTCTCTTATTATTATTTAAATCCAGGTAAAATTTCTCAATATAATTTAAATATTATAATTTTATCAAACTGCTATGTGAAATAATTAAAGGTTTTAATATTTCAAAATGAATTCGCTTGTCAATAACGAAGGGAAAATTATATATGTCACATTATAATTATGGAGTTTTGAATTACATAATTTAACTTATCAAGTTATCATTTAGGAATTAATTTTAGCAAATTAAAATTAGAAACGATAGAAATGAATATAAACTGTGAAGTGTACGTGTTCAAATTATGATTAATTTTTTTTGAACATAATATTTCAATATTTTCCGATTTTAAGTGTCTATGTTTGCAAAATTATAGAATAATTTTTCAATATTAGAAATTATCTTCAACATTTAAATCATTCAAATCTCAAATCAGATAGAAAAATTGGAAATTTTAATTGATAGAAAAATCGAAAATTGATCAAAATTTTTAATTAAAGTTTTTTCACAATGCAATACAAACTTGACTTTGCAATATTTTATTAACTTAACTTTTGGTAAAATAGAAAAATTGAATTTTTTATTAAACATCTTCAGTGAGGAATATTCTTACCACACTGTCACTGACATAAATGGGAATCATTATTTGAATTACCGGTATCAGTCCTTTCGTTCTACAATGAGCAACAGATATGAATTGTAAACGAACACGCTGAAAAGGATTTGACTTTAATTCAATCAATTTCAATCAATAAAAACTTATCATATAAATCGATTCTAATTCACATATTTCATTGGTTGAAGAAAAAAATTTTTAACTGAAAGGAGGATTGGTATACATGATGTACAAATTATACTTTTAAAATTTCAGTGGGCCATCGAAATGCTTTTTTTCTTTTTTTTTTCATTTTTCACTTTTTTGAAATGCGTTCTCGATATCTTACATTGTAATCATTTTCTCAGTTCTATGTTTGATGAAAGAAAGAAGAATGAATGATCAAATCGTACAGTTCACTTGAAAAAAATTCATGCCAAAATCGATAAGCATTATTTGATTAAACATTTTATGATACACTTTATCATTTAACAACCAAACAGAACTTAATTATTCGGAATATTACCTACAATATTTTAAAGAAATTTTTTTTTTAAATTTCGAATAAATTTTTTTGCAAAAAAAGTTGGTGAACAAATTTGAAATATCATGATGATATATAAATTACATTTATAGCATATGCATAATACATATTTATTTGATATTTTCATTTAAAAAAATATATTTGCAAAAATTTGAATATTTCCGGATATTTGGTATCAAATAAATTAATTGCTATTGAGAAAAGAAAAAAAGCATTACATTTTTTTTTTCTATTCCCCCTTTTTTGTTCCATCTTTAATAGCCATCAATCGATGTGTGTGTGTGTCACCTTTATGGCAAATGAAAATCTATTTCATTCACCTTTCCATACCTCCTCCACCGGTCGTTCGTTGTTGATTGTGTTGATCGCCTTGAAATTCTTTCTTCTCCTATCAATGAATGAATGAGTCATACTGCTCAGAATGGATGGATAATTTTCGGCGACTCAAAAAGAGTGTGAATAGAGAAGAATAAAAAAAAAAAACTGGGAAAGCATCGATTCGTTTTGATTCTTTTCAATTAGCAATAATTTCTCTGTTCATACTATCATACGAAATTACGCTATTTTACAATTATTTAGCTATCATTGATCATTTATTTTTTTCTCCAATAAATTACAGCTATCATTTTACATTCAATCTTTTCTTCAATTTTATCATTTCCTTGAGAATTCAATTTGATTATTAATCTTTTTTGATCGAAACATTGCAACATTTTACGATTAAAATGATGCATGTATGCTTAATGATCTATAATGTTATTTGTATTATTAAAAATAAGTTGTAAACTACTGCATACTTTCAAACTGTTAATTATTCTAATGTTTCATTTTTTGATTATATCCGAATGATACATTAACGTTTCATAAATTTTGACAATTCAACGTTTTTTTTAAATAAAATTTTTACATACAATGATGATCCGTTCTTATATGTATGCGGAAAACGTCTTTAAAAGAAATGGAATTTTCAAATTTTCACTCCTTTGCGTAAATACGAAAAATTTCTTCATAAAATTTAGGATATTGGTTTTCTTTCCGTTGCTTTAAAGAATATAATAAATGAAAAAAAATAAATAATTGACAGATGAATAGGAAAATTTTATGTGTGGTGTTAGAAAATCTTTATGGTATCGGGAAAAAAAAAACAAAACAAAACAGGAAGAGAATACAAGAATGGAAGATGGTATTGAGATATGCGATTATAATATTTTGTTGGAAATGGAAATGATAAAATCATAAATATTCGTATTCTTTTTCAATCAATCAATTCAAGGTACGCTTGCTATCAATTCAACATGAAATATTTGTTTATTCTATCAACCTTGATTTATTTTTCGAAATATTTATGTCAAAATTCTCATTTGATAGCATTTTTCAGTATCTCATAGCATACAATCTTTCGGAAAAATTTCTTTGATAACATTTTGTTTACTAACAGCTAAGCATTATTGCAGTGCTTTGATTTTTGCTTTAAATTTTTAATGATAAATCCGTTAATTTATCCAGATAACTTGTTATGATAAAATTGCTTAAATATTACAATATCTATGACAAATGCATCGCTTTCTGAAAATATTGAAGTAATAATTAGGTTACTCAATATTCTGTCTTACCAGATCTCTTTTAAAATATTGTCACTTTTTATTAAATTTAAACTTATTAAAAAGTAAGTTCAAATTTAATAAAAAATGAAAGTATTCAGTAATCAAATATATCGGGCGGAATGTATGGGCAGGGTCAGATGACGTTGATTTTCCGATTACTTCACCATATGCTTCCATTCATCAGTGTGATAACAGAAAAATTCCTCTACTTTATCCGATCCTAAATTGATTAACCTATTCCTAAAAATTAACATTAACCAACTTCTCCAAATAAAACGATATAAAACGATATCCATCACTGGTGCACTCATCATTTAAATGTGCCGCAGCAAAAATTGTCACTTAAATTAAATATAAAACATAACTTATATCATTTTTACCATTAGAGTGATCGATCATCAAAAATATTTCTCATACTTCTTTAATTTATTCTTGCTTAAATTTTTATTCTTACCTAAATCTGCTCTCATTTTACATTATATTTATTTTTAGTTAAATAATACATATTTGTTATTTTATACCATATTTTAAATTAGAGTTATTCGTGATCAGATTTATGACATTCTTTTCGTTCTCTTTAGCAGCTTTTTAATGCTTTATTAATGAAATGTTTTATCGTTCTTAT
>UPTC01001963.1:0-11416 GCA_900537255.1 Acanthocheilonema viteae | reverse complement strand
AATAACTTTTTAAAACTACCACAAATTTTTTTGCTATTTAATTTACACATTTTTAAACCAAAGAGAATTCCGAGAGAATAATGATAGATTTAATACTATTTATATTTAATAAGACTCGATTGCTGTGTTAATTGGATAAAAAATTTGGGAATTTTTATCAAATCATGAAAAATGTGATGGTTATAAACAAATTTGTTTTCTGGCCTATTTACATGAATACCAAAAATTTTCTTCATTTAAGAAATTACACTTTCCTGTAAAGTTTGGCTTAAAATTTTGAATTACGTCAAATTATTGATAAAATAATTATTATATTTAAAAATTATAATTACCTTAATTTTTTCAGGAAGGAGGAGGAGGTTATTATTAATGTAAAATGGTAATATTGAAATATTTAAAGGAGAGAATTACAGTAAATACAATACTGTTTTCATCAAAAATCACTCAAGTAGCAAAATAAATTGTTGAATTTAATGAAATCAGTTTCAAATTGATCAATTTCATTCATAATTCTCGTTGATATAAATCATAAATTCGTAAAATGTAATCAAAATTTTTGATAGCTAAGGAAAAAGAATAAAAAAAGAATGAATAGCTACTGAATTATGCGGAAACTATCAATTTTTTACATTCAATAAATCAAAATGATTGACTAATCTTCAGATTTTGTTGATTTGTTATTTTTGCATTGTGAATTTTTGATGTGTAATATAAACAGAATTGCTCTGATTGAAAAAAAAGAGAAAGAGAAAAAATGATACAGCGCTTTTTTTAATGTTCGAAGAAATTTTTTTTTTGCTAAAAATTAAAAATAATATCATAAACATTTTTTTAAAAATTTGTATCAAAAATGGTAAATAAAATATGTCTAATCAAAATCAATAGTTGTAATTACATAGTAAAATTTCGTCTTTTTTTGTTCGTTACGAAATTTTTATTTATAATTTGATTGATTTACAATTGAATATACGTAGCTGATAGGAATGAATTGTTTAGATGGATATATATACAATTGGTTGCAACGATGGTTAATATAATTTTCAATATAATATACTTAAATTTCAATATTTTTTTTAGTCATCGAAATTTTCCAAGTAAACTGAGTTGTCCCGCACGAATACACTTTCTTTGCTATGACATAAATTAATTTTTTAGATTACACTATTGATGGTTTGGTGAGGATAATGAAAGAAAAAACAAGATTATATTTTGCAAATTTAAGGTAAAATTTCAAGCATTATAAAATATCACCTAAATTTTTGTAATTCTATTCTGACGCTGGTTTAATTTAATAAAAAATAATATTTATTCATTTCATACGAAATTTATTTATTGATAACAAAGAACGAAAGATGCAATAAGATGGTTCATTCAACAAAAATGTTAAAACTTTTTCTGCCTCCAGCAAAAAAAAACAATATTCTAGTATCGATGTGTGATATCAACAACAATAAACAAAATTTCACATTTTTACTAATTTTATTTAATTTTAATATTTAATTAATCACGTCTATAGTAACTAATTTAATTCATACAATATAAATTAATTTGTTTAAGACACTTTCAATTATTTCCAATATCATTGAATTCTTATTTCTTACTACATATACAAAAGAAAAAAATGAAAAGGATGCAAAATAAATGGATTGAAACAAACTGAAGCGTATCGTGACGTTATTGTGAAATGTAGATAAGATTCATTCCTACGCATGCACATGTAAAATGTGAAAAATAATCCACCAATACACAATCAGCTAAAATTCTTTTTTATTTAATGTTAGCATAATTGATCACACAATTAATTGCAATTTATTTATTAGTGTATATTTTACAAACTAATGATTGCTACTGTAGAAATTGTTAATTACGCAGTAATTGCTAAAAAAAGAGTGACAGAGAGAAGAAGCGATGTTACGATTGTTTATATTATTTTCTTTTTTTTTCACTTTAATATTCAATTAATCTAATTATAAAAATACAATTAAATATGTATGAATGTAAATAATAATAATGATAACGCATATATAATGAATATGAACTTAGTAAATTGATAGAAAAAGATGAAATTAAGTTCAATGGATAATTTCGACAAAGATGTATCATGAAAATTAGAAGAAAGAAAAGATAGAATAATTGCTATAAATAAAATTGGAAAACAATGCGAAATTGTGGCATCTGTGGAAAGTGTCATATGAGAATTGATAAATGTATGAAAGGGGAAAGGAAAAGAAAGGAAAAGAAGTGAAGGATGAGGAAAAGTGGAGAAATGAGAAATATTTGATATATAAAGACGAAGCTGATAAGAAAGATTTGATAAAATTGATTAGTGTTAAACTAGTGAAATTAAATTAGTGAAATTCACAGCACTGATTGAAGTTATTCAGAAATAAAAATTATAAGTAATTTCATTTTTTCCCGGCAATTTGTGGAAATTTTTTCAATCAAATTCATTTAAAAAATACCACCATTTAATTGTAAATTTTAGCGATTGATTGGCAATTTTGATTAAAATAAATGATGCTATATTGTAACAAAATTTTTTTTAAATAATAATATTGATATCTTATAGAGCAATCAAATCGCATTTGCTTTTTTCACTTAAATGAATTAAGTGTGTAGTTGTAACCAATAAAAATTACGCGTTAACAATTTTTTCTGACAACTTTATAAAAATAATTAATAACAACATAATTTTGAAACACACTTAATTACAATTAATAAGAACATAATTTTGAAACGTATTAAAGTAAGCAAATGGACGTTACATATTTTAATAAAGTATGTGTAAGATTTATTTTGAATTATTCAATAGAATATTTCAAAATAAAAATTATTGCGTAATTATCGATTGGAATATAAGATAGCTACAACAGAAACGATGAGAAATTGTTTGAAATATTAGCGAATAGAAATAAAAGCAAAATTATCGATGAGATTTTGCTTTACATCTAAAGAATAGCTAATTATCAATTATTGAAAACAAAAATATAAATTGCCGAAGCAACATAATTTGATCGACTTTGAATTAATATGAGAAATAGAACCATAAATTTACTTTATGGTAAATTAGTAATCGCAAAATGAAATAACTTAATAATTAAATTATCAACATCAAAATTACTCTTCCTATTATGTAATGAAGAAAAATAAACGAGTAATGATATACAATTTTTTCTTTTGCATAGAAAAATGGAAAAGTATAAAAAACGTATGTTGCTAAAAAAGAAATTACTTCATTTTCACTGTTCAAGCAATTAATAAATTGACAGTTTAATTGCCAATATTTATTACGCTAAATATATTTTTTATACACCAACTATTTATCATGCTAATTGGTTAGCAAACATTTTTAGTGTCAAATAAGCAACCTGTTAATATTTATATTTTTTTCATTTGATTAATCAATTCTTTCAAGAAACAGTTTTATAGCATTAAAAAACGAGCTATAAAAAAACAATTAAAGGAATAAATAATTAATAATAGCCATTTTTAACAGTTATTTTTTATAAAGGAAAGAAAGTTGTTCAAAAAAATAATTTGCAAAGATTTTTTGTCCAAAAAAAGAAGAAAAAAAGCAAAATCAAGAATATTGACAAAATTACCTTGAAAAAAAAGAAATTTATGAGCTAAAAAACAAATAATAATTCAATGCAAATAATTCTTATTGCATTTGATTATTTTTTTTCAACGCAAAAAATTCTCGCCCAATAATTTATTTTAAAAAATAAAATAATCAGTATTAATTCATCCTGCTATAATAAATAATTCTGGAAATGAATATATATTTTCATTTCCTGCAGTGTTTCTCGTTTTTTCTCATTCCTACTTCATTTTTCTACAGATGTTGTGACATAGATACGTACTGTTTTAATTTAATTTCAAATAATATTTTTAACTAAATAATGCATGAATTGAATAGAAGCAATATGTGTATATTTTTTACCGTAATTTGAATATTACTACGTTAATGATATATCATTTTTTAAAGCAAATGAATTACTTTCCTCATTATATATAATTTTAAATTTATTAAATTTAACGTGTGTATCAAACTACTTGAATTATTTTTGCTTTATAAAACAAACAAGTTAATTCAAAAACTAATGTAAATTTTCAAGTTTGAATATAAAAAATAATTGAGAAAATGCATTTGAGTAGTGATAGAGAATTTAGAAAGAAAAATTTTCAACAGACATAAAAATAAGTTTGAATAATAAATAATTGAAATTTTCATACTGAACCTGACATTTTCGAAATTTTTTCCCCAAAAAATAATGTAAAAATTTCTAAAATATTTCACTAAATTCTATCATAAGAAAATTAGCATTTCAGTTGAACTTGCATGGATGCAAGAAAAAATGACATTGCGAAGTGACTAAGTTGGATTAATTAAGCTATTTGATGAGAAACTATTCATTTTTTAAAATTTATTTTTTTGAACTTACGTTAAATTTTTTTAAGATCTGTTTAATCTATTTTACTTTTCATATCTATGAAAATCTGTTGCTGCAGTTTAAAAAAATAACTAAGACTTTCAAAAACTTTTCTTGCAATTTTATTAGATGAAAGAATATTTATTGAATAAGAGTGAGTAGCTGAGAAACATTTTAAGCTAATATTACAATTAGCACATTACTCTAAACAGAAATTATTTTTCAAATCTTTTCGAATTCAGTTTATATACATTTATTATCGTAGATTTCTTCAACCATACCTTTACAAATTCAAAATAATTTCTCATTTCGATGATATAAAATGTCTCTTTCGCTTTTTTGTTTTCTTATCGAAATATTTATTTTCTCCCCTTTATTTTGTTAATTATATTACAGTTAGTAGCAATATTATCAATTTTCTTGTCCGAAAATGTCTATGGTAATAATCTCTTCTTGTAAAACATTAACGATATTCGCCCGATTTAAATTATTATCATAAAAAGAAATCTTACAATGACACAATTTTGCAATAGTATCATATTTGATACTAAAGGAAAATACAATTTTATAGAAAAGTCATAAAATTTGTATAGTTAAAATTGCAATTCTATAAGATTCATAAGTTTGAAAAAGAATTATTTTTGAAAATTACAAAATTTTGAACAAATATCTTTGTAAAAGAATGGCATGCAAAAATATGAAATAAATTTTCAAATATTGAAATAGTTTTTAAAAAGATGGATGTATTTATTCGTTTTATAAGGATTATTAAATTATTGCTTCTGGCAGAAGGTTAAAGAGTAAATAACTATAATTGATAAATTGAATATTTTTTTTTACTAAATCATTTTGTTGAAATTATAAGTGAAATATTCATTAATATGTTGCAAAAGTGTGTTTGATATTTGCAATCATCGCATCAAAATTTCTTCTCAATTATATTGGAAAAATGTTGACTTCATTAATATGTAATTTATCCCATTCATTTCTCATTTTTTAAACAATTAGTTTAATTTTCGGAAAATTTTAAATTTAGCTTTATTTTTAATCTAAAGCTTTATTTTTTTAATTATTATCAAAATAAAGGATAAGAATTTTAATAATTAAATTTGGCTAAAATTTAGTATGTGCCCAATATAGCACTTTATTGAGACTATTTTGGCGAAATTATTTTGTCGAAATAAACTTTACTCCAAATTTCAAATTAAATTGCAAATTTGGTCAAACCTCGGCTAAGTTTCAAATTTCAAAGAAAGATACTGTTGACTGAATGATCTATTAAAAGAAAAAATTGAAGTCATGATTGTTCAAAAGTTGGGTAAAAGTTATCGTATTCAGCTATATTTTATGTTTTATGAAATAAAGCTAAATACGCTTTTTTAAGCTCTCATTTTTAAAACTTTTTATTATGGTTAAAAAACATATAATACTTAAATTTTTGGTGATAAGCTTGATAATCTAATTCATCAGTTTACATCAATCCCACTGATCCTACATAAAAAATATAAATATTTTTATCATACATAAATTCTGTAATTGAATCTCATGTATAACGTGAAATTTCGATGTTAACATAAGAGAGATGACAAATTTTAAAAGTTTTAATTTCTTCAAAAAACAAACATTACCATAAATATTATCACAAATTAAATTCATGTAATACAAAAATAAAAAACCATCAATACGATTATATATGTATTATAAAAGAAGAACAAAAAAAGAAAAAATGGATGATGGTTCCAATAAATCTGAAAAAAATTCTTGTAGTGCAAAAGAATGTAAAATATAAGTCTGATGAAATTATGGGGAATTTATAAAAAAGTAAATAAGAATCAAAGAAGAAAATAATACCGTTATAATAAATTATAAAAATATATTCAATGTAAAAATTTAATATGAAAACGGATTTTTAATTTTAAGACGAACTGAAATGCCCTATAAAAAATAAATCATAACGATGCCTATTTCATTTCATTCCATCATTCATTTATTTTTCATTTCAGCATCCAAACATAGGAACTATTTTGTAGTAAGTAAGTGGAATAGAATAAGTTATGATAAGTAGCATATAGACAATTTAGCATAAAATGTATATAATTACAGTTTTTAAAAAGGACTACTAATAACATAAGGACAAATATTTATGAGCAAACAATAAAATTAAACAATACTAGCAGTGGTCATTTTTAAAAAATAAGTTAACAAATATAAAATTTATCTTATTTTAGCAACAAACTACAAGTTATCGTACTTCGAATGCTTTTAAAACATTTGTAATTTCCATAGAAAGAAATCACCCAACAAATTTTAAAATTTAATTCAAAATATATAATTCCTAAAAATGACAAATAAAACAAATAATATTTAAAATGGTGATATATGACATATGTTACTCCTAAAACTTTCTAAACTTTACTAAACTTAAGACCAGATTCCTCACTGCTATAGCAACTTTGGCAATGAAGCTTAGAATCACGGACCCGAACATCGGTGCCACGCGTTCCATTTCCCAATGTCATCTTACAGACGTAACATCGGAAGCAACTCAAATGATAAAACAAATTCAACGATTCAATGATCATTGCAGCACCACGTCCTATAAAATAATTGAAATTGCAATGAATTTATTGTACAATAGTAAAAAAGTATTTTATTTCATTTACATTTTTATTGTGATTACAAATTATTTATTATAATAACAAATATATTATTGTGAATTCATTATAGTAAGAAAATTATATAAACTCGTTGAAACAAATATAAAAATGTGGTATATGAAATAAAAAAAGGGAGGAGAAAGTACAAAAAAAATTAAAATATATGACATTCTTAAAACTTTCTAAACTTAACTAAACTTAAAACCACGATAATAAGCTATAATAGCTTAACTTGATTCAACATATAATCATTGAAATATGTATCTGTTATAGATGAAAATAACGATAAATCGTGATTAACTAAATTCCTATAGTTGTTAAAAATATACCTGTTACAGATGAAGATAAAATAATATGTTCGCGTGATTTATTAAATTCATTTTAATACTAACGCAAAATCGAAATATCATTCATGCATTAAGAAAAAGGATGGAAAACGAACAAATCTTGCTGTAATACAAATACAGGTAATAAGCATAAAAGTATGTTATGTCTTTTTTTTCCAAAGCAATAAAAAATGCATGCAAAGCTCGAGAAAATTGATACATACGTGATAGATGGCGGTCAGTTTGACATTTAGAAGCATAGATCACACTTACAATTCACTAAAATGAATGGATAAACTTTGCAAAATTATAATAAGCGAAAAAAAAAAGAAAAAGCAACTTTCATATCATTTAAAGCAACTGTGCAAGATTTTTTCCCGTTTTGCTTTGCTTTAGAAAAATGAATTGAGTTAAGGAAATAAAACGATGCTATAAATTCATGTAAATTTTGAAATGCAATATTAATTGTAAGCATGTGAAAAATTAATTTTATTTTTGAGCAAAAAAGCAGAAAAAAGTTAATAAAATATGTTAACGATAAAAGTTAGGAAAAAAAAAGAAAAATGTATGGTTAAAGTGATGAAAATATTTCTCACTAAGAAAGAAAGCAATTCTGTATGTAAAAATAAACATAGCACAAAGTTTGATGTGTAAAGTGTATAAGATAAAATAAAACTTTATTTAAAGTTTTGTTTAATAAAATACGATGATAACTTGCCGAGTTCCATATTACAATGTGAGCATCGATGTTTTCCACTCACTGATAACAGCGGTTCATCTGTATTCGATGACGGTTTAGTGATTTCTTTACGACTGTTTGTTTCATTCGACTGCAAAAAAAAGCAAGCGACAAACAAAATATTAACAAATCACAACCGATACTTTGAATTAATTTGAATTGATTGACATTATCAATTTATGATATTAATACTCATTAGCATTATCATTTTAATATTGGACAGTTAATATTATTAAATTTTTTGAAAAAAAATTGTTCATTTAGATAATAATTCAATTTCATATTGCAAAAAGAAAAGATTCATAGTTGAAAGACTATATGTGATAGTTAAATTTAACTTTTTAAGTGTGTTAAAATAGAAGTTTTTTTAGATGTATAAAAAAGACTACCTGTAGGTATATTAAAAGATAAAGAGGTTGGTTTCACTTTCATTAATGACTAGTGGAAATTGTTCGATGTAAACTGTTAATATTAGAATATATTTTCTCAATTATTTAGTTAGTTATTTTGATTTTAATTATTCCGGCACTTTGAGTAAAACTTTTGAAACTGAATGTGAAAAAATTTTGTATAATCGAATGAGCGCTCAAACAGATTTGGAGTTTTTAAAATTAATTATTTAGAATTGGTTAAAATTAATACTAAACAAATTTAAAATTTATTAAACTAATTAAGCCAAATTACAAAATTATATTAGTTTCATTCTCTTAATTTTATGAAACAAAAATTATATACCGCATAAGCTCTATTTGAATTTGATGCAATGGATCGATTGTTCTCTGATGATTTTCTGAAATGATCAGCGGATGAAAGATTTTCGATACCCGAATTGGATTTTTTCATTTGTGCCACTTCTGATTGCGACAAATGCCTGGTTATCTTTTTGTTTCCACAAAGTGAGCTATAATTCAAAATAAAATTAATTGGGCAAAATTTTGGAAATAATTCAAATCTGAATATAAAGAAGTAATAACACTCCATTAAAATTTGAAACATAAACTGCTTGAAATACGTTCAGAAAAATTATGTTTGAAACAGAAAAAACTGAATTGCTACCAAATTTCGTGTTAAAAAACTCGATATAATATTTTGGTTTTAAAAAAGGAATTTAAAAAATTAAAAAAAGAATTTAAAACAAATTGAAATTTTTAGAATTGAAAGTTTTCTGAAGATCCAAAGCTTGCCCGTAAGATGTTTCAGTATCCTTATTTGGGCGAACTTGAAATTTCGAATCAGCATCAATTCGATTACGACTATCCGGATCACCAGGACTCGGTAAACGTTGTTGCTCAATAATTTGACGCCAATCTCGGGAATTCTGAATATATAAGACAATCATTAATCAATGTTGAAAATTCTGAGTATATATGACTTACTAATAAAGCTGTAATATATAAATACCAGAGTTTTGTGGTAAATAAGAAAATAAGAGAAATATTAATTATTCTACAAATGAACACTTAATGTTAAAGTTAAAAACAGAATTTAAAACTAATTCTCCCATCTTAGAAATGAATAAATGTGAACTATAGAATAAAAATCAATTGATTGATGAATTCATATACAGAAATTTTAATATATTTAATAATATAGTGAATAAAAACTAATTAATATATGCTTAAAGCAATATTCAGGAACAATAGGATGCTGTTTTACTACTGTCTTAAAAAATACAAAAAATATAAAATTGCATTTAATTACTAATAATAATAGGAAGAAAAAAAAGAAACACATATCATTTTATAATTGAAATGAGAAAAATTTTAAATGAATCGAAATTAGTATTATATTTTGTTATCAAAAAATTGAGAAATTTCCAATAACTTTTAAATTGCTTAAGAAAAGAAGCTCTTAATGTCATGAATAATTTCAAATAACTGTCAGGGTATTTTTTAGCTTCATTTCTGGTTCCGTATTGTATAATTCAATTGAAATATATCATTGTAGGATTCATCACCCTGTATCATTCCCTTCAATTTTCCCAATTAATCAGTGATTATAAAATCATCTATTGTCATATAACTGTGTGAACAGCACGGAGAGGTGATGAATGACGGTGAATCATCCTATATTAGCTGGTGAATATAATTCCGGAAGGTTATATGTACTATCAGTTTATCATTACTGTTAAATGATTTCTTTGCTTTCAAACAGTACAAACTGTAAATTCATCAAACCATTCTACTTTTTTTTGTAATTATTTTCTCGATAAATATAAGAAAGAGGAAAGTGCTAGGAAAAATTTTCATGACAATACTCAATTATAATATAATTATGCAGAGGTGCAATTTAAACTCATATTCATAAAAACTATTCAATTATTTTCAACCTAATTTTACATTACCAGTCGATTATTCAACGTAACTGTTTATTTGCTGTTAAAAATTGAAAAAATATTTTCCGGATAATGAAATTAATTTCATAACGTTGTTTTTTTTCTTTTGAATGTATCATAACGTTTTGCAAAAAGCGAAACAACGAAAAGTATATAATATATGAAAATTCAATTTTAAAATTGCAGGATTGAAAAGAAAAACGATTTAAGTAATAAAATTATAAAAGTATATTAAATTATTGAAGTTTTAATTGATCACGGAAAAGTTGTACAGTTCAAGAAAACAAAAATTAAATATTAAAGGTAATGCAACAAATAATGTTAATTGGCCCATCCAATTTTCTTTCAGCTTTTCTCATCGCACTTTCTTAACGTTTCCTCGCAAATTTTATAAGAATTTATTTGAAACACATTAAAAAAAATTATACCAACTACTAGAAACGATTATTAATACGATATCAAAGAGTGAATGTGTTTTTAAAAAATTAAAAATCATTAAACTATAAACAAAAACAATTCAGTCAAAGCAAAATTATTCGAGATGGAAAAATGTCAAGTGATATACTTCAAGAAACAATACTTATAAATTCAAAATTTGAAGGAAAAAAGTTCCCATCCTTGCCTCCAATTATTGTGCTACATGATCTCCCTTGCTCTTNNANCCTCCAATATCTCTCCTTATTTTCCCGCGTTATGATATGCACGTATACTTTGCCTATATAAGACATCAAATATTCATTCATTCATTCGTTCTTCTTCCTTTGGGGTTATGCGTTTGGTTTATTTTTTGCGCTCCTTATTTCATGTTTTAATATTGCGTTATTATTGCTGTGATTTAATTACCCAAGTCTGAGGTCCTAATAAACGATTAAACGATTCTTACTGTCTACACACACATACCAACAAGGCAATCTATTTTCGCTACA
>UPTC01001962.1:0-11418 GCA_900537255.1 Acanthocheilonema viteae | reverse complement strand
TGTGCGTGTGTGTCTGTGTGTGGAATATAGATTATCGAGAATTTATGTTTATATATATAATTTTCAGAAAAAAAAATGCAAACTTTGGGAGAGGCAAGTGCTTTGAGAGCAGTCGGTTGGCTGTGTCATCACGAATGGGTGAGATCCTTTGGTGAGATGCTTTTTTTGTTTAAATGCTACTGCTCCAGCCGCTACTTTATCAGCTTTCTGAAATATCAAATAAAATACTGTCCTAGTTCAGAAAACAATAAATCTCAAACGGTCAATGCCGCTTTTCTATGTCTATTCAAAAGCTGAATTGAGGAATCAGGTCTAATTTTTCAAACAATTTCATGCTTACTCATTAACTGGTTATTTGTGTTGGAAGAAACACATAATGCCCCTTATTTTAAAGTTTTAATAATGACGAAACCGTAGTGCTCCCGAGAAGCTGAAAGTGTTTCAAATCTGAATCTTTAATTCTACTAGAGCACATTATAGATAAAGCATAATTGTTGATCTACCTATCAAAACTTTTTTGTACAAAAAAAATTAGAATTTTGATTTTTATATAAATCAATCATAATAACATACTTCACGACTTCGACTGAAAACTACAATACCTTCTGAGCATTCTGCACAACTATTGCTGAGGATTGTTTTGAATGGTTGATGTCGTAGGGAATGGTAATCGATGTCGTGACGTTGTTATGATAATGTTGTTTGGTTGAAACTGTACAAAGTCTTTCACTGCTACTACCACTATTGCTATCGCCGTTATCTCCAATATCGTATATAGTTCCAGCTTTTTTACAAGATGATGAAGTATTATGTCGTAACACTACTGGCGCTAAATACGATCTGAAATAAATGAAACTTACAAATGCCATAAATAGCTAAACAGAATGAAATGACTATTCAAATCCACTTGCTGTTTTTATTAAATCTAAGATTTTTTCCTCCAATTCTCAAACGCCACTTCTGATTGATTCAAATTCTAATAATGCTAAAATTGATTTGATCTTGAGAAATCACCAAACAATTTCTTTTTTCCCTATACGTTATGTAAAAACACAATCCAGTTACTCTTAGATTTAAGTGGCTTTTTTTAGAAATTTTTATTTCTCAAATTTCTAAATTCAGATTCAAAATCAAAAGTGACATATAAAAATCATTCACAGAATTTTGCAGGCCATATTTTTTTTTAAAAAAATTAAATAGAAGTGGAAAAGATAATTGCCAATTTTAAGAAGTTTACTTCGAATAATAAATGGAATAATTTGTGACATTTTAAACAGAAAACTAAAAAAGAATGGCTAATTGCTAAAAATGGTTGTAATCGAGAAGGATATAACTGACAATATAAACACAATTATAAGCAAATATCTAAATGAATCACAACATGTCAGCATCAATTATGACTATTGACTTTTTTAAAATGACTTAACGATTTACAGATATTGATTTCGTAAAGATGAAGAAAATAAGTAAATAAAACAACAGCCTTTTATAGAGTAAATGGTTATCTGGAAACAGTTGCAAGGAAAGCAGCAGTAGCAAAAAGCAATTTTCGAGAAGGGCATTTCAACGTTCCATCATCCTCCACCCCACTCTGTTTCCACATATTCAATGCATTTGATGGTAGTCAAATGCTTTCTTCGTTGGAAAACATGTGCATACACGCATAGATAGGGACGAAATTATTTTCTGGAATGTGCTTTTTTTCCAGAAAAAGTCTTCCTTTTATATAAAATATACAAAAGAATAAATGTAGAAAATATATCAATCGATGGATCATTTTTACTTCTGGCTAGATACAAATCGAGCGTGAAGCATTTCAAAATATTTAACAACTTTGCATGCTACAAAATTTTTCCCTCTACGGAAAACTGTTGTCCAATTCAAACATTGCAGCAATCTTAAACAAAATCTCAGTGTACTGCTGGAGGCATACTTTAACAACACTGTGTTTTCTTTAACAGTCTAGTTGTGCAGAATATTCAAACACATACAAATTACAAACTATTAATTCAGCGATATATGTACTAGGCTAAGTCTCATTTCTTATAACATTACTCATAGTTGCTCCGCATAAGGATACATGATAAACAAAATAAATTCAACGCACTGTTTTTTAACAGGAAAACGGTTTTTCAATAAAGGCATCTTGATTGCTGAAACATAATCAGAATACTAACAAAAATTAAATTACAAAATTTCAAAAATGAAAGGGAATAAAAAAAAGCCCCTGTGAGATAACATTAAAATATCAAAACAACCAAAAATAATCTGCAGCAAGCTCAAGTAACTTGCACAGTCCCACGACTCACTATTTATCTTTCAACTACTTTCGAAAATTCTTTATTTGAAATTTATTTTTCGAAACTCTATTTTTCTAATATGATATGAATTCGAGTCATGTAAAGTGCGGCTTGCACTTAAGCAATTTTGCTGATCTGTTTTGCATAGTAAAAAAGCAACATTCCTAGAAATTTGCGAAATTTTGCATGACAGAAAACATTACAATATAAAAAAAATTGACAAACAGCACTTCACAAATACAGCGACGAAGTCATGTGTTTTGGCCTCTATCACAAAAATGAACGAAAATCATCACTAAATTGTGACAGGTTTTTCAAAAACTGCAAATAAAAAAGAAAATGATGAAATTAGACATTATTTAAGATGTGAAAAAATATACAGAAAAAGCGTATATAAGAGGATTTAACTATCTTACATTTATAAAATAACCTTGCAAATTATTTTTGTCTTTAAATTAGGTTAATCGAAGACGATTAAATAATCAAAATAATGAACTGATTCCTATTATGATTAAAACATATATAAAATTCAATCCCAACTCTCAAAAAAAATTTAAGGGAGAGAACTTTTCTGAAAAAGAAACCTTTATCATTATTCTTTAACAAAATATCTGAACCTTTTTGTTCACCGGAAAACAACTCTTTGAAATAATTCCCATAGTTACCAATAAAGAAAAATGTTCGTATATATTCAATATAATATTAAACAACGCAGATTCGCCTATCTACGACAAAGAATTGAAGGAATAAGATAAAAATAAAATTATTTTTATCTTACAGTTAAGCCTTAACTAATTAGGCTGAAGAGAAAAACTTTTGTACATTTTAACAAAATGTGACTTTTTATCCTCGTCCTCAAAAGAAGAATTTTCTTTGTCAATTGTAAAATGAATTTCAAAATTTAATTCCAAAAAGTTTTTTTCTACTCCTACCAACTATCTTTCCTCTTATCCGGCACCAGCATTTTTCAATCTATGTAATATCAAGAATGTTTTTGAAACGTTCATAATAAGCAAAGAATGAATGCTTTTAGACTCGCGTACGACCAAATGTTTTATCTAAACTCTTGGAATATTTTTCGTGTTTAAATAAAACAATTTAGATAACTTCGGTGCAAATTTAATGAAAATGAGATTAACATTAATTTCATTTCAGGAAAGCATAATGAATAAAATGAAACATGAAGACAGCAAGGTAAGATTTAAAGCAATAACAATCTTTCGATAATTATTTGTCATCGCTTGACAAATTAAATCAGTCGAAACTTTCTGAAAGGTTATTTGAAGCAATCCCACTGTATTTATGCTAACTTTCATTTCATCAAAAGATAGTAATGCAAAGCAAAAGAAATGAAAAAATTTTTCTTCCAGAAAGTTTCAGTAGATTGTAAAAATAATTTTTAACGCCTTTTAAAGAACTAATTGACAGATGACAACGTAAAACACATTTACAAGCCTTTCTGCGGCTATATTTCGTTTCGATAAACGCACAATCCTAATGATAACAAGTAAAAGCAATCAGTATAAAATATTTGATTATGTTTATGACACAGAGTATTTGAAATAACAACTAAAGGCAAACTCTGCCTCTACAAGATAGTCTGGCCAATTTCATTTTTTGAAGATAACTATTATACAACAATTTCCACCTCATAAACTCGTATCAAATGGCTTATTACTTCCGACTGATCTGAAACAAACCTCATTCTAATTCTCAACAGGTAAAGGACGATTAGTACCATAGGATCTACAAATATAACGCTTACAATCTGTAAACACAAAGTATGACTGCAAAAATAGGAACTATTTTCCTGTAAATATTTTATTTCCTAATTATTCTTCCAGCATTATTTCCCAATAACTTAGTCCATATGTCATGTGATATATAAAATACAACGGATTTCAAATCAAACATTCTTATCAAATTAAACATTCGTATGTTCTTCATTCCTGTGAGCAAGAATAGAAGGAAATTTTCTTATGAATTGAAATGCATATCAATTACTTTGAACTAAATATCTACGTTCATTAGACGAAAGATGATATCACTGATGATATAAATTCAAAACAACATTAGATAACTATGCAGAACAAAAAAGTGAGACAAACCGATGAACAAAGAAAAACGGGATAGAATGGCTGTTAATGAATTGCCCTTAAAACTGAGGCTGGAAGAATGGAACCCCTATTTTGGGGAAAAAAGAAAACGAAATAACTTTCAGAAAAAAACTGAGAACAAAATGAAACTTCTCAAATAATAAAAATGATGAGGATTGAAAAAAAAGAAACATTCCTGGAAAAATAAAAGCAGCGCTTTTCTTTCTTCTCCTTTCTCTAAACTCATTTATAGACAGTTTTTTGCTTACTCATTTATAGACAGTTTAAAGCAACATCATAGATGCTCTCATTGTCAAATGCATGCACAAGCATTATATACTAAATGAACTGCCTCTTTTTCACGAATATTCAATTCCGCATGTCTCACGACAAGTTAGAAGACACCATAGGATTCACTTAACAAATGTAATTTCCACTTCTCCACAGCTATGGTTTTACCAATTTTTTCTGAGACACAGACTGTCATCAAGAAAAATTGCTCCTCGTCAAAAAAAAATTCGCTTTTAAAAACTCAAGTATTCAATGGATATATTCTATGAATTCATAATTTATGAAAAGTAGAACTTAATCGTTGGATAGCGTTGTTAGGAAAATAGAACGACCATATATTTCGATGAGGATGTAATGGATCATTTACATAATAAGGGCAACACCCATACGAGATCTCGAAATTAAAATTTATTCAAATTCATTTATATACAGAAATTTGCATATATACATCAACAAAGACACTGACCTGACCATTTCTGCTAGATATTATTGAATTGCAACTAGTGAACAAGATCGATCATTGAACAAAGTTTTTTTTTTCTTATGTTAAATTATTCACCACATATTTTTTTCATTTCCCTCCTAAGTAAATATAATATTAATACTCCCAACATTCATCATGACATTTACGGGCTAATATTCGGAAAAATATAAAAAATTTTTTTTGAGCCATGAGCTACTACATATCAGAAAAATCCTTTCAAATATTCTGAAAAAAAGCATAATTCAAAATGGCTGAAATGATTTTGAAGCTCTAAGCCTTGGCTAAAAGTCCCTGGAGCTTCAGCCCAGGTCTAAGCAAACATCTAACCAAACTAACTAAAAAGATGAATTTCTTTCTTCATCGTATTGAAACAGATGCCATAGCAAAATCAAAAATGTCATTAATACGAATGAAACTTCTTTTCAAAAGAACCAAGCTTCAGTTGTGAGGTCGTTTTTTTGAAAAAACGATATCAAACATAAAATATCATTTTCTATCAAAAAGTTGCCATGAAAAAGAATTTTTCCCTATTCAATCAAAAATTTTTCAACAAATCTTTGTTATCAGTTGGAAAAATAATCGAATACCATTGTTTCATTTTCCATCATGAACTTCTCAAAAATATATCATTTTGTATCTATTATCACTGTTTCCATGTACTTTTCCTTATCCCAGCAATACATTATTTTAAAATAAAAAGCAGTAAGGAAGAACTAATATAAATGCGTATTTTAGGCGAGCTTACGATTGAAGCTGCAATGACAGAATAACTTCGTAGATAAGAAGATTAGATAAGTACAGCGTGAACGTGAAAAATGAGAAAAAAAACATTCTATTAAAATTTAATATTTGTTGCTATTCTAAAAATTAATTATAAGTTTACAATCTATATAAACCAGTTTCAACAAAGCAAAGAAGGAATCAAAAAGACAGCAAATAAATGGCCATTCGTATGTTCGAAAAATTCAACCAATTCAATCCTTAAAGATGACTACGCAAAATTTCAGAATGGTTAATGGCGACAGACAAAAGTATATAACTACGTTGATATCAAATCTCATAACCTTGAAAGTGAATAAAAACGGTTTCGAAAAAGAACATGTTTTAAAAGAATATCTTAGTGAGAAATCGAGTTGCAAGGATAAAATTCAGGATGTAATTTAACATTAAACAGAAAATTTATTGAATGAGTGAACACACGAGAAATACAAGATCGAATGACAAATTTCTATAACAAACAAAGAAATTTTTTTATCCTCAAAACTAAATGGAAGACCAAAATTGAAATGATTTAACATTATCTCGTTAATCAGTTTTTAATCACTCTAACCTTATACCTGCAGTTAAATGCCATCATGTCCACTTATTTACATGATGATGAATGCACTTTGAGGTCTTTTGCTCACCTTTAACCTTCACCTACCGCATTAGAATTTTGCATTTACCAATAGATGTTGTCAAAAGCAGAAACATTTTGGATATGAAGAAAATATTAACTACAAGTAAAAACGATGTACTATGGTAATTAAATGTAAATAAAACTATTTACATGAAAAGAAAAATGCAGAAACAAAAAAATAAGTAAAAATGAATACCGTAAATTGAAAGGTGATTAGTTATTTACGATTGCCCCATAACAAATATGAACAGGAATCAAAACTTGATAAAAATAAGGAAAAAAGGCACTTTGCAATGTTACTTGCAAATAGCTGATAATTTTGGTCATCTATTCCAGTGTAATAGCAATCATTCAAAATGATGAACAGCTATAGTTTGATACCTTACCCTCTCTCTTTTGTCCTTCTTTCCAGCCTTGAAGATTTATTTTCAAACAAATGAATATGAAAACTGGAAATATTTATTCTGCAATTTGTTTTATTTTACAAATAACCTTTTTCTCAATTTAATTTACCTGCACTAATTAAACTTTTGTTCATGAAATATGTAAAACATGATTTTTTTACAATTTATGTTCCTAATCCGAGACTTCGGTATATTACCTTGTCCTCGTATATCTGCATTGTAGTTTTACTTATTCTAATTGACTCATATTTAACTCTATTTGATTCAGCAATGCATATTTGCCGGTAACCGAGACAACCATTGGCATTACCTTGCGTCTCACTGATATTATACAATCATAATAATCACCATCTTACCCTGCTAACTAAGCCATTCAACTATGGTAATGTCGTCACAAATGTGGATCTCCCCCCGTATTATCACAAATATGTGGCACCCTTGGCAAGCTGTATAAAAATACTCTGATACTATAAGTCATTATCATGATTATTTGTAGATACGTTCGCAACACAAATGTCACATTCTTTGTGCAGTTTCTTTTATAGACTGCCAAGAGAATCAAAATGAGAGCTATAAACATCGAATAAAATTTAATTATAAGCAAAATGAGCTCCTCTCAAAGCTTTTAGTCCCACATACATCAACAATCTCCAATAGAGGGTGACTGTGAGACACGAAGACAGAATAGGAAAAAAATAAGCGCTACTGAATGTATGCACACGCGTAATGTGGACTGCATGGGAATTTGAAATACTCATTCAATAATGTTCCCAAGCTATGTAATATCATATTTGATATTAATTTCTTCATGCACTGCCTTACACAGACTAGTAATGTTGATCTCGGAGGAAAAATCCTCATCATCTATTATTAACACTACAGTTTGATTATAGTTTTACAATACCTTTCAATATCTTAAAAAGATTGCGATTTATTCATTCGATGAATCAGAACTGTGATTTGTAAATCATCCACCTGAAGTTTATGAATTAAAGCTAGCAAAAAAATCAAACCATAAACAGATGTCAACTTTTTTTCTAATGCGTCACTGCCCAGATCTCTGTAAGACATTGGTCACTCTGTGTAATATCTGAAATAATCATACTAACAAAATATCTATTAAACTCATAAGATTCACCATGTTCTGTTAAACGATTTTAACTACTGTTCATCTTAATATTTTCTATCGTATATTTTGATACTTTGAAGTCGTTTATCACGGAAGCACTGCTATCATAATAAAACTTTGAATATAGTTGCAGCAGCTATACTCTTCGTAAAAAAAAAATTTTCGAGATGAAAAGCTTGAAAAATAAGAACAAATGGAAAAGGGAAAAGAGTAAATGTACAGATGGAAGGAGGTATGTTTTAAGAATAATTTAAAAAAAGGATAAATGAAAGCTCAGAGTCCTTTAACAGAAAGTAATATTAATTAGTCAGTCTTGAGAACTCTGCATCGAAAGTAAAGGAGAAAAACTAATCGAATGCAAGGGAACGCGAATAGAAACTAGATGCATAGAAGCAAAATTTCTATCCTATCACCCCTTCCTTCGTCGTTTCATTGAGGCAATTTAATGGGAATTCATTTGCACGATGAAATGAATGCAGTGCCGCACAAAGCTCGTTCTCCGACACTCAACCGATTTAATGTAAATTCTTATGCTCTAATGATTCTTCATGGAGTAATCTTAGTTCTAAAATGGAAAGAATTTACCACTGAAATCCAAAGGATACGGTGAGATGGAGCAAAAATAAATGGTATGTAAGAGCAATTAAAGCTGTTATTAAATTATATAAAAGAACTGATCTTCTTGTTCCTCTGTTTTATAGCTCCAATCTTTAACCTAATAAACAAAAGCAAGGACAGGACTGATTGGACGTGCCCATCAAGTTAATTAAAAGCGGAACTCTACGTGTCAATAAATGTTATTTTCCGGAGTATAAAAATTGCATGAAGGTGAAATACACTATGTTCGACTATCGATACAGCAGATGTAATGTCATATTGAAGAGCTGGAAAAATCTTTCAAAACTAACACAAGCATAATAGTATTTTAGAGCATTCAATTAATATAAGTAATCAATTGACTGGCCGACCTCAAAAGTGACGAAAACAAATTTTTAAAAAAGTAAGACATAAAAAGAGGTAACGTAAGCAGAAATAAAGACAAAAATAAAATTGTATGATTGAAATAGTAACATTAATCAAATTAACGATTAAATTGGTTGAACAAAGGATAAAATAGAAAATTTATCCAAATGAATCTAAAAAGGGAGCAAAAATATAAATTTGAAGGGATGAAAACCAATGGAAATGAAAATCAGCAAAACGATGAACTTTTTTCCATTTCAATGAGATTCCTCTCTAATATATTCAATCGTTCCCATTAATTTTAGCAGAATTTGTTTTCAAATAATCAGGGAATAAATTTACCGCACCTACTGTAATTTGTGATATTCAGATTAAATGACACTATTTCATGAAAGCAGCAACAACATATTAAACATCAAATCTACGATGCTATACGTGTATTTTTTAGGAGGGTAAAATAACATCTGGCAATGTGATGCACCGCTGCTCTATTTATAAAATCGCTCTCATAAATCGCTATCTCAGAATCTGTTCTCGCTGCTTCCGATGAAATAAGTAGTAGATCAATTCAAATATCCATCTTTTGGTTACGAATTAAAGTGCTACGCTTTTCGACGTAACTTTTTTACATTTGTCGTACCTACCGTCGTTCCGAGTAAGGAAAACTAAAATTAATAATATTTCAGAATGAATACGCATTAATATAAATATAGAAACGACTTATAATATCATAAAAGTTTTATGCACAGCCAAGGAGAACGAACACTTTTCCATTATCAGCAAAAAAACTTGAGAATGAGGATTTGAATCCCAAATAAGATATTTGGACATGAAAATAAAGTAATTATAACAAGACTAAAAACTAAGCCCACAAAATAAAAAAATCTTTTTTTTTTATTCTATAAATAAATGCACTTTCTTGATTATATCTTGGCAACAAAATATCTAATTTCAGTACTTTTTGACTACTTTTTTGGTTGTACGGTTTTTATCCAGCAATTAAATGATTGCATTTCCTATGCTTCTCAATGAATGAAAATTTCAGAAAATATTTCCACTCTTTTGACACTTCTATTTTTCTTTTAAATTTTAGATCGCAGTTTAAAAAAGTGGCAAGAAAATCTTTTAATTAGAAAAAAATTTTCGTGATTTGTTTACTCGAAATGCAATTTGATATATTCTAGAAGTAGAAAGGAAAAAGACTTGATAAAGTTAAAAACAGATGAAAAATTGAACTGAAAACATTTTTCATCCGAAAAACCTCATATGAATAAAAGAGTGCAATTTAAGGATTAAGTATTTAACTACTTTTTTGTTGAATACTATAGTATTTTCATTGAAAACGAATGAATAATAGTAAGCGTGAAAAGGATACGGAAGAAAAATAACTGAAAAGAGAGATAAGATCCTAAAAAAAATGTACTTTTCTAAAAAAAATATGTAAATTTCGAAAATTTCAGTTCTTTTAAAGAGGTAAATATGAAACAAAACCTCGTAGGATGTGAGAGGATTAAAACAATAAAATACTCAAAATAGAGAAATGAGAAAAGCTAGAAATAGGAATGAAACGGAACAGCAGAAGGGAGATCGAGTGATCAGTATGCAGACATTTGGGATTGTTTATTTTGATTTGTTTACATCACCAGCCATGCTCTGTGTTGGATGCATGTGCACGCGGGTTAGTAATCAGTCAAAATAATTGAAAGCTTTTCCTTTCATCATCGAAGGATGCTAAGAGTGGGAGCAGCTCTACTTGTTTAATTGCTTCAAATGAATCAATTTGAAGCAATTTTCAATTAAAAAATTCCAATTTTGAAAGTAAATCTAACTTTACAGTCAAGGAGGAATGAAAACGAATAAATCAAATTAGGTATGATAAATGAAATAAATGCTTTTAAAGTTGCATCGAGAAAATGGATTTTCATTTGGCGACATCATTCGATGAAAGTTATTAACTGGTTATGAATCAGACTAAAATGGGGTGTAATTTTTTAGAAATAAGATGCAGAAGATTGAAAAATTCCAATTTTGGAAATAAACTTAATTTTAATCAAAGAACAAAGAACGAGGCTTTAGTGGTGTTTCTGAACTGGCACTGCTTTAAAATGCAAAAACTAATTCTCGATAATAATATACAATAAAATATAATCATTGAATTGCTGATTCTTTCCATTAGAAAAGAAATTATTGATGCCATTTCTAATTAACTATAATTCCATTTTCTCATAACAATCATTCCTTACCTAATTCTTTTATATAATTAAAATTCATTTAGTTTCACTCACTCCACTTAATCTTCCTCTTTTCCCACCCCTCTTCTATCTAATTATTTAAATTGCTTTTTAGGTAGCT
>UPTC01001960.1:0-11451 GCA_900537255.1 Acanthocheilonema viteae | reverse complement strand
ATTGGAAGAATATTTCCAGAGAATTCCAAAAACTGATGTCGTCCGCTCAAAACTTCGACATCTTTAGATTTAGCAATTTCAATGAAATGCTCTTGTTTTTCCAGGGTTTTATCTTCCCGATCATCAGTCATGCAAAACAATCTAAAATCCTGGACATCATGTGCAACATTATTTTTGCATATCAGTTGAGCTTTAAAAAATAAATAACAGAAAGTTAATTATAAATCGTCCATAAACAGGTGAAAACGAACCTCAACTGTCCCTCAGTAGGAAAAGTTCGTCGAGCAAAAATAAGAAATTTAGCCATATAAGGAACTGCAATTGCTTCATTATAAACTTCCTGTGCCATTCTCGCCGCATCCCGCGGAGTTTGGCAATCCATCAACCAAAATCGAGCAGAAACCGTAGTTGTGAATGAAACGTCCTCGCCTATATACACAAAAAAATGAGTAAGACAACATCAAAAAATTAAGCTAAACTAAGGGAACTAATCATGCACTTTTGCTTCATCGGAAGTTAATTTTTTAATTTCAACAAAACGAACAATTGGAAAGATAAAAAGCTAACCAGTAAATGTTAATTGTGTAGTTCCAGTAATATCTTCCCACTGAGCGGGAGCAGATCCTCCAGTTATACTGCAGAGTAAACGAAGCGTTGGTGGTTCCTGTCCTGGTTGACCGCTAGAATTTATAGAATGGTTTTAAATACTGAAATATAATGTAAAAGCTTGATACTGTAATTCAGCATTATTTCTTGGTTTACAAAGAAGACTTAACAATTGAAGTAAAGTAATACCTATATTGTGTTAACATTCCTTTGTTTGAGCTTTGTGGTAATGGTATGCAAAGCGTTATGGGCTTATGAAATTTGCGACGACGCGGTTCAACAGTTACAATTGGAGACACTGCAACTCTGTTCCCGTGTAAACGGGTGACTATCTCTTGTGGAACTGGCTGAGCTTGTACAGATACTTTGATTGTCTTGGTCAAGGAACCATCCGGAAATATAGCCTAGAAGAATGACCCAGTAAACATGTTCCCCACTGTGGAAACAGGAAAACTTATAGTGAATTTGACTAAGAAAAAATAATAAATACATATAAACATCAATTTAGAAGCACTGAAGAAGTTTTAAAATTAATCTACATTTGACATGAATCTCCAAGATCAACCTGTACACGAGGAACAACTGAAGAGAGTATTACACCGCCTTCTGGACCAACACAGTGTACTTCTTGTCTCACACGGGTAACGACCGCAAAATACATTGGAAAATCATTGGTAAGTATGCGCGTAATTCGTGATGTATGTAAATCATCAAGCTGCGACAACTCTTCTGCATCAAATGATTCATTTAGTACCTGAAAAGGAGTCAACTTTTTCATATTCATAAAAAAATATAGGTGGGATTTAGTAGTCTGAAAAAAAAAATTGATTGCATATACCTCTTGTACAGCGTCTTCCGTTGCCTCGAGCTGATGCTCTTTCCAGTGTTGTCCATCATCGGAACGCAAAATGACAATTTCGCGCTCTCGTCCACGAAGTGATGCAAAATGTGGTACTTCCAATATAACAGGACCCAAGAATTTTGCCCCATGTGGTGCCATTTCAAGTATACGCGAGGCAAGCGCTTCACCTTCACTTAACGGTGGTGGATGTGCTAACTTATCCTACAAACAAATATGGGATAAAAAACCTTCCAAAATTAAATCCAATTAATATTTCGAAGCAATTAAAAACATTACTTTACGAAGGTATCTACATGTGATACGTGTGGGCTGTGGTGCTTTTCTTGGCGGTATAATAATTCTGACACCAGAATGCCGGCAACCACGCATTGCTCCTCCACGTGCGTCCACCATAAACGAAATTAAAAAGCTGAAATAGCACCTAACTTGACTGATGAAACGACAAATAAGTGAATAAAAGCCGCAAGTTAGTGCTGCCATTCTTTCAGTTTTAAAAGCTCGAAGTTCATGAGAAAAGAGGCGAACATTCACCATCCAAAATAGAGATATACTCAAGGCATTCAATTACATCAAGAAGGGAAGAGCTGATTTTCAGCAAAGCATTCTTCCAAAGGAAGTAACAAATACAAAACAAATGAAGCTCATTTCGTGTATAATTCAAATTTCACTGGCTTCCGTAAAATTCATGAATATATATTTGTAGTTGAAAGAGTTTCAATATATAACAAGCAGTAAAAGTGGAGGAAGCACGTCTAATTCAAAGAGCAATTACAGAGATGAATCGCGGGCAGCATATCAGTATGAGAACTAGGGGAATCCGAACCCATAGGTTTAAAAATAAATTAAGAAGATGCTTCTTCTGATTTTCAAAAATGAACGACGATAACTTTGTAGTACTTATCAGCGTTCACCAAGCAAAATGTAACAAATTTTCTTAAAGGTCTATTTAAAAAAGCTGAGAAAAACTACAGGAAAATTCCCCTTCAGAGAGAATGAAAGAAAAAGAACATGCCGCACGGTAAAGCGCCAAAACTACGTACAACTAATATTAAAAACTCACGTTTTATGGAGAAGTTTGCTGAAATAAATAAATTATAAATTTGACAACATCAGTTCTATGGGTCGCACTTCATTGAAAAGAGAACATATGACGATGAGGATCAGCAGCATGGATTTTCCGAAGAAAAACTGGTGCATTAAATGAAGCGCTGCAGTATTATGTCTCTATGTAATCAGGTGATATTTTGTTATAAGTATTCAACCAAAAACAGTTCAAGTTACCTAGGTTGCACTGTGGTTCTCGTTACTGCAACATTATCAGGAAGCGACGCATCGAAAGAAGGGTCAGCCATCGCTGTAGTAACGGGTTCATGCTAGAATGAATTTTGTTATAATCGCGAGCAAAAGCTTATAAAGAATAAAACTGCCTACTTCATGAATCATATATATAAAATGAAGGCACATATGTTCCACATCGTCTAAAGACATTCAAAACTAGAACTGGGTTCTTACTTTGTTTTAATCTATTTTATGTTTATGAACAACACAACCCTTAATGTTAATCAAATAACAAGACATAGAACGCATTACTTGTGCTTTGCGAATTAAGGCATCCAGATCGCCGTCCGTGCCTTCCACTTCCGGACTTCGTGACAGCATCTGCAAATGTACACAACTTATTCGATATACCACATCGCAATCGATTTCCATTAAAAGGCATTTCAAGAGTGGGATGTTTTTTTTGCATCCAAAATGAAGAACAGAGCATAATATAATAGTAATCACTATAAAATCTGAATTTTTACAAGTCATTTTGAAACTCGTCTTGTAATAGAACGAATCACTCTCTCCCTCCAGTACACTTAGAGTCTTGGATAACATAACTGAGGTTCATGGAAAAAATGAAATCAACAAAATAGACCATGACCATTTTAAAAAGCTGACTATATTTATAATACATGAAGTAATCAACACAAACGATTCTCGCAGTATGCAAAAAAAATACCGGTTCTGTAGCATGAATCAAATGCACACCAGTTGAATCGTGCAAACCTTTTGTGAGGCTTTCTGAGAAATCATGGGCATGAGTATTGGCTGTGATCTGATTATCATCACCTGTAACAAGTCTTTAACGTACACACTTCATCTTCATCTATTAGAGAATACAAGGGAGTTCTTATCTGAATCTTTCCTGCAATATATCGTCATCACAAATCTATGTCAACTCTGTCAAGATCATATCTCAGATAACAGAGACTATTCCAGTTCATACGATATTTATCTGCAGAAAGATAAATTCATAAAGAGCCAAAAAAAAATCATAAAGTTATTCCGATGCAATAACAAAACGCAATAAGAGTTTTTGAAAATTAAAATTTAAAGACAAATGTGCCTGTTATCAGGGATGAACAGTGAGGCAAGTCGTTCCTGAGCACAGTTTCAATGGTCACTGACCCTATATCTTGCAGCTTTTCTGTAAACTAACCTAGCCTAATCTAAGCGAGAACCGCGTGCATGCGATGTATACATAGATATGAATGCAGAGAAGGGAGAAGGAGAGAAAAGAGAACGTATATGGATAGGAACACACCAAATGAAAAGCAGAGAAATTGGCATTACTATACATCATCTTTTAGATCCTGTTTCAGCCCGAAAAAAATTAGAAGGTATAAATTCAAAACTGCTAAATTAGGGAACAGTGAAAGGGACTGAAATTGGAAAGAGCATCACAACTTCTTGAAACGAATAAAAATCTATGAAGTCTCGCTAAAAAAATGAAGGTGAGTCAAAAATTCATCAGGTGAGAAATTGTACGACCGCTATTCATGCGAGAATCGACAACAATAAAAATATCTCGCGGCAAATCGTTAACATATATCAGCATGCTGATAAAAAGCATGTTGACATTGTGTAATGAAGAAAGGCTCCACTAAGAATTGTAATAGGTACAATTATTATCTCTGCGTACAAAATCAAACCGCACAACAGCGGCTAGATGTATGCAAAAGATAATGGTCATTTAGGAACCTCATGGAAATATTAGTAATTACAGTGTAGGCATCGTCACCCCTACTCTATCATCACTACGAACAGCACCGCAAACATATTAAATAGCCATAAGTACAGAAGCGATCACATTGAATCCTATCCAGTTAGCGCATTAATAACTAATATTCGTGGATTGTAATCCACAAAAAAAATCAAATATTTGACGGTACCATGTGGAGAATGATATTTCTATATTAATTCGAAATCAAAAAGTACAAATCAAAAACAGATAAAAAAGATTAAAATGCGAAAAGGAAGAAATAAAAAAATCATACGTGATAAATAAATCAGAGTAGCTCCAGGTGAAGGATAAGGGCTTGAAGTGTGATTGGGAAAGAAGTTCAGGTCATGGTCATCTGATGTTGACAAGCGTAACGGCGAATGTGCCAGGGCACGAAGATGTGACGCGTCTTCCTCCAATGTATTCCGTGCTGAATCGACGAACAAACGCTCAACAACAACAACAACAACAACAATAGCAGAAGCATTCAACAACACAACCACAACAACTGCTAATCCAATCTTCGTGAGTAATGTTACTAAACTACTAATCAATACTGCGCTTATAACATTAATACATTAATAGCAAGCAAGAGAATCGCGTTACCCCCAATGAGAGAGCACTGCATTCAGCTGTTGCTTATAGCAAAAATCAACAGCTAATTTTCAAATTTCACTATCCATGTTCACATCGAATACATTTTCTTGCTAATAAATTTCCAGATAAAATAATTGAAAAGTGTGCATTTAGAGCACAGCAATTCCGTTAATGTCAAAAATTATCCAGCACATTTTATATTTAGTTGAACTAGTCGTGAAAAAAAAAAAGACTAGACACAATAATGCCTCTTCTCGTCATCAAATTCGTGTAACACGATAGGGAACTTACTCCCTTTGAACCTAATATTTGCTTTTTTGATTGAAGGCCTATGCAGGTCCTTATGACTGAAATATATCGTCTGCTTGTTCATTTACACTTTTTCTAGTTTTCATTTCTTTTGTAAGTTATCAAGATTTTGTAATTTTTCGAAAATTTTTTTGATCTGGTACAACAGCAATTACGGGAGGGAAAAATGAACTCACAAAAAAATTGTGCTGGGAAGAAAGTGTGATTTTTATTTGACTACCGAAAGTATATGTTGTCCATCTATTCCTAAGATTACACGTCTAACACTAAACAAAATTCGCTTAATTAATTAACTGTTTTCTTTAAAGGCAATAATGAAAAATCGGCAAATGACTCATTATATATTACTATTCGATTCGACTAAAAAGTAATAAATATAATAAATACCTTCATCCTCCGAATCAGAAAACATGGTTTCATTCATTGCTTCGGGATTTTGAGGTTTATACCTTTCTTCGGTAACAGTTGTGGTTTCCGTAATCACGGTAGTCTCGGTAATTGTTTTAAGTGCTTCAACTACGGACACATAACCCAAACGTTCAGCGATTGATAACGGAGTCTGTCCTGTCTATAAAATGAAAATATTTAATCACCAAAATGCCACTTTTAGTTACCTTGAAAATATACTTCCCATTTTTTATAAAGCTCTTCACCGCAACAACAATATTCATATTTTCTTAAATGCTTACCTTAATTTCTCAAGCACTTGCTCATATAAACTTGTCAAAAAGTCATTTTTATCCCGAAAATTAATTATTACCGATGTGTGGACATTTGGACTAGCACCGCGCTCCAACAAATAACGCACAATATTGTTATGTCCTTGCTGAGCAGCTTGATGCAGCGGAGTATAGGAAGCACGAGTAGTGGCCGAAACCGGTGCGCCATGCTCAATTAAGAAGCGGACCATGTTTATTTGTCCTGCAAATCTCTCAACACTGTAATTCGTAAAATGAGAATGAATGGAAATCCATCAGAGAAAAAACCAAACCGAAATGGCAAGCAACATGCAGTGGCGTATATCCTGCTTTCGTTTTGGGATCAATGGCTGCGTTTTCTTTCACCAATTCTTCTGCTACACTGACACGATCCTCTTGTGCACACAGATGCATTGGTGTCAAACCATTCCTTGCCTGAGCTCCAACCTGAAGTATGCAACAAATATACCTACACTTTATGAATTGCAAGTTTTTCACTCTGCAAAGTTAATACGTCAATAAAGTAATATAACACTACATGTGAAATTTATTTTTCCTACCTTTTGATTTTTCTAAGGCCTACCTTTGCTCCATTTTCGATCAGTAAAGCAGCCATTTCGCGATGACCTTCTTGGGCAGCAAGATGCAATGGTGTGAATCCAGCTTTGCTTTCAGCATTCGCATCTGCCTTCAAAAAAAATCAATATGTCAAAAATAGTAACAATAACTTACTTTTATAGAAAGGTGATCAGCTTTTGCACAAATAACATCTAACATCATCCAATGCGTAAAAATAAGCCGTTTAGATAAAGCGAAAGGATATTATAAATCCATGTAATCATATATGTCTAAAACGGAAAATGTAGATGCAAAGCGATACCCTATAATGAAGAAGGGTGCTAGCAATATCCATCTGATCCTTTTTCGCCGCAATATGTAAAGGAGTATATCCATTCTTGGCAGCAGCATGTGCAGAAGCACCACTTTCTAGTAGTAGCAACGCCACCTTGTCATTGTTGTAATGTGCCGCTACATGCAGAGGTGTCACCTAAAATGGAATGGTCACTGGTGTTTGAAAATCATTCGTCTAAAATAGTTCTCCAACCGTATACATTTGCAATGAAAACAAAACTGCACATAAGTAAAACTCTGAAATATGAATGTTACTGGATGATAATGGCACTTAGTGATGTGTCATAAATAATTTAGTATCTGCTGCGCTCGAAAATTTTCGATAAAACTTAAAAAGACAAGTTATCGATGACATAATATAATGTAAAATCAAGATGCAGTGACATTTCAGGAATACACCAATAATAATTCAAGCTACCTGGTTCTTGCCTTCAATGTCAACCGGTGTTCCTCGCTCCAGCAATAGTTTCGTTACAGGTAAATTGCCATATTTAGCAGCTAAATGCAACGGCGTGAAACCCTTCTTAGTAAGAAGTGCCTTGTCGGTTCCATGATCTACCAATATTGCAGCTACCTCCTCTTGCCCTTCCTGTAGTATTTCAAAAGTGAAGAATCTATAGATTCTAGGTTTAAAAGAACAAATGGTTCCTTTTCCATTAAGCTTACTTTGGCAGCAATATGAAGCGGAGTATAGAGATCCCGTGTAGCAGCATTTGGTGATGCACCAGCCTGCAGCAACAAGACGACAATGTCGGTGTTACCAAGACGTGATGCAATGTGTAACGGAGTTTGTAACTCACGTGCTGCAGCATCTACCTTTAAATAAATATTTAAATATAACTGCATATTTCAATATTATCTAACAACAATGTATACAAGTTTTCTCCAAAAAATTCGAAAGATAGAATGCTGTGGTACGAAGAAATGCTAGATCCTAGAACAAATAATTATCAATAACTAAATGTTCAAGAATAAAACGTTGACTAACCTGGGCTCCATTACGCACCAAAACACGAACAATATCAGTTTGGTTTGCTCGTGCGGCTAAATGAAGAGGTGTTTCACCACGTATTGTAGCCACATCCGCATTAGCACCCTGAAATGGAGAAGAGTTATTGATATCTCATTTCCTTCTTAGTAAAATTTCTACATAACTTTACAACTTGTGTATATTCTTAATTTGACCGTGTTAGCCTGCGCACTGATTATTGCAAAGAAGACGTACAAAAAAGAAAAATCCAAGATCATTGAAAAGGAAATCACACTCGCTTGCTCTTACATGTGAATATATAACGTAAGATCAGAGATATATATGAAATAAAAGATGAGGGAAATTATAAATTACATGAAAAAAATGAGGGGGAAAATATTTATCCCAGTTCTCAACTCTCAATTGTGGGAAAATCCATAAGACGAATAAAAAATGTATAATAGTTAATCCAAAAAAAGTTAAACAAGGACCTGCTGCAGTAAGTAAATGACGATGTTTATAGCACCCATAAAAGCAGCAACATGTAACGGTGACAGACCGGATTCTGTGGTTGTCTCGATGGCAGCATGGTATTTTAGCAGTAGCTCAACAACCTATACAGCCGCAATTGATAAATAACAAGAAACGAACACAAATCATAAATATAATACTCAAACAATAATTTATTGCAAAGAAACCTTAATGCGATTTTTTTTGCAAGCGATATGCAGCGGTGTAAAACCATTGAGGGCGCGAGCATTTGAGTCAGCATTACGATCCAGCAGAAGCTTAGCGACACGAACATGCCCGCAGTGAGCAGCCACATGAAGAGGAGTAAGATAATCAACAGTAACATCATCAACCGGAGCTCGATGATATAGCAGAATTCGAGCACTGTCTACATGGTCACCTTGTGCTGCCATATGCAATGGAGCCAAACCATTCTGCAAGTTTTTATATCCGATTATTCTAATAATATTTACTAGAAACTGTTAGAAAGGCATTGTCAGGAGGATGTCGAAATTGTAGCATAACAGTACTTACTTTTGTCTTAGCATTGATTGGAGCTCCTTTTTCAAGCAGTAAATCAACAACTTGCTCATGGCCCGAACGAGAAGCACAGTGTAACGGTGTCAATAAATCACGCGTGCGACAATCAATTACGGCCCCGTGAGCTAACAACAACGAAACCATGTTCGCGCGTCCCCACTTTGTTGCTACGTGCAAGGGACTGCAGAAAAAGCAAATCAAATGTAATTATTTTAACTAGCTATTGGTGACAGTAACGGATTTATTTAAGACACAACCTTGAAAGGCTTATCTATCTGCATTTAACCAGTACTCTGCACTTTTCTGTTGGAATTCTAAGGAAGGCATCGCCACCCATTTACGATTAAGTTCCTTTCCTCCCCGGATTTCCGTCCCTAAGATGACTTTTTAAGCTGAATATTTCAAGGATGTTTCAGCATTTACATACCTTATATTGTGTCTCGCTTGATAATTCACATTGGCTCCTTTTTCGAGCAGCAGTTGCGCTACGTTCTCATTTCCATAATGAGCAGCAATATGGAGCGGAGTGAAACCGCTTTTCGAAGTCACATCCGAATTGTGCTCATTCTAAAATCGATTTTTAGCTGAGTCTTTAAGAAACATGCATAATGCCCACATATCCCTGCTTTTTCGAAATCAATTTCTATTTCAACGTGGTTCTTTTCGCATCATCCTTTTCAAACAACAATATATAACGTCCGTAAGCGCACATACTAGTAGCTAACATTTATTCGCCATCAGCAGATGAAGATTCATCACTTTGAACTTATGACAAAAGTAATTCTCTTCTACCAAACAAGCATATCTAAAGGACATGTGCCAAAATATTCAGTTGCTGGGTATGAATAACAGTCAATATCTAAAGAACTTTTTACAAAACAAGGCTAACTTGAAGCAATAACGTAGCTGCTTTTGTATCATCCTTTTTAGCAGCGATATGTAATGCCGGCAAGCGCACTTTTCCGCGTGTATCATTTTCAAGTAAAAGAGCTACAATACGATCGTGACCTTGCTGCAAGGCAACTGCTAGTGGCGTAAAGCCATCCTATAAATAAAAAGTTTAAATATGATATCGTCGAAATATCAATCCCAGTAGTATAATGAACAAGAAACCATGGATCACAGTGTGACTGCGAAAATGATATGTGAAAGTGAATAATGAACAAATTGATGAAATCTATTTTTTCACATAATACATACCAGTCAATAGGAATTTCTTATGATTGTACAATAAACTGTTTTAAGAAAGCCATAATTTAAGGGAAATAAAATCATCCAATCATGGGAAACCATTACGTGAGAATTTTAAGAAGTAATGATCTTGATCTCAAATGATCTTAGGCATCTCTCTCAAAAGAATATATATGTGAATTTTCCGTTAAATAAAAACGTTACATTCTCATAAAAAACTTTTAATTCATCCAAACCATTATTCATGGAAAATAAATAAAGGATGTAATTTTCTCAGTGATTCCTTTTAACGCCGTAATCACGGAAATCTGATTTAGAATATTATATATTTATTGCGCTATAATTTTAGTCCCTCATTCCAAAAAAAGCGACAAATGATCTTAAGCATCATCTCCTTCCAAATGTGAAGTCTAAAACCTCTGATCTAAATTCAACAAGGTGCAAAAATAGCAATTCAGATAAGAAATATTGAAAAAAAAAGTAATCCATGAGTTTCTATGTATTAGCATATTTGAGTTCCGGATTTTCTGAAAATAGTTTCATAAAATATTCTAATCGGTTGCCTTAAAAAATACGAAAAAAAACACTCATACCAAACGATTGAAAACAGTGGAACAAATCGCTTTGAAATATAACAAAAAAAAACTGTTCTGTGACATTACCACAGTTAGAGAGAAGCACAAAACATCTTTGAATTAACTTTTGACAAATTGTGGTATCATTACAATATCAAGAAATTCATGTGTTAATAATAATCAGTCGAATTCAGATAACCGGACCATGATAAGGAGATAAAGAGACATTCATTACAGTGTTCAAACAACGGGTATAGAAATGAAGAAGGATGAACTATGAGTGCCTTAATCTGTTGGATAGCCATCATCTACGTAAGCCCTGTAACTGCAAAACAAGTAATGGCTTTTTCCTTCTCTATGTATCATGCACTAGCTATCTCAGTTTCAAAAGAAAAAACTTTATCTACGTTCGCAACTGGCTGAATAAATATGATACAATATTTTCTTTTGTTTCAATGATGAAGAAGGGAAGAAAAATAAAAATATGAAACGGTGAAGAGAAACCTCTGTAGCTAATGCTTGATTAGCACTGTGCGCAAGAAGATAGCGTACAACGGATTCATGATTTTCCTGCGCAGCCATGTAAAGTGGTGTGAAACCGTTCAGCGATTGTACATTAACATTAGCACCGT
>UPTC01001958.1:0-11479 GCA_900537255.1 Acanthocheilonema viteae | reverse complement strand
GTCATAAAAAAGTGCCTTTCTTGGAAATTAACAAAAATTACACGAATCACATATAATTTATATAAATTGTGATATGTTGTATTTTCTTTTTGTTTTCACGAGCTGAAATTATTATTACTGGATCGGTAAATATGAATAAAATATTGGGAATGAATAATGGAGAAAAAAAAATACCTTCACCGGTGCACGGTGTAGTTTTTATACGTTCTTTCGGATGTAATGTCGTCACATCTGTTGTTTCAACCTCATCTTTTATCTCTTCATCCTTTTCGATTGATTTAATTCGTGGATATTTTGACGTCGTAATACGTATTGTTGTACGTGTCGTTGATATCGGTGTAGCCCAAGTGAATGGTATATGAATAATGTCTTCGTCTTCTTCAATGGTATACGGTTTACATACCGTTACATCATATGATGATTTTTTCAATATCTCAGCCAAATTTATATCCTTTCCGTTTAGAACAATCTTCAACAAAATGAAAATTATTCAAAATAAGTAAATAAAGAAGTGATGCAAAAATTCAAATAATAATTAAGGTTGTTGTCGAAAATCTAAAGATTCCGAATATATTTTGTAATGCTAAAGTAATTTAATGTTGATATTTGGTATCTTTCAATATTGTTTATACAAATGAGACATTTTGCAATTGTGAAATAGCAGTTTGTCTGTTTGAGGAGTGACTGATCATTATGTAATCATTTTTTACATTTTTACCATATTCATCTCAAGGCCAAAGGCCAATACTTTCTACTTTTTATAAATTATCAGCCAGGGAGGCATTAAAAACCACTATTTCATGATATCCCCATTTCAAGTAACCGCTCTAAAGGGATCCATATATAAACCTTTCCTCATTGATGGGAACCGACTCTTATATGTTAGTGCACTCAATTTCTACAATCACTTTGTGTTGCTCTATAGCTTGGATACGAAATTGTCAACCTGATCGTCACCACAAGTTACTACCCAAATCCTTTATCTGTATTAACCTTATTCGAAGGAACCACAATCATCTCGTGTTTTACACTATTAACCAAAAGGAAACTATTACGGACTATACCAACAAATAGTCCGCAAGAAATTCCCTTAGCCACCACCAAACAAACAAGCCAGTTCAGCGTCAATCACTGAACATTGATCAACTCACAATTTACAAAATAAAATCAAATCTCACCAGAACAGATCCCTCCTCTACCAATTTACAACTGAAGCTCTCCCTAATCAAATCAATAAAAAAGTCACAACAGTGTTGAATTAAACTTAACTTCATTCGACTACGTGCAATAAAATATCGCCAAACTTCTTCATTTCGACTGCACGCAGTAAAATATCGCCACAAAAATTTAAACAAACTTGAGATAATCGAATTTGAAGAAGTTGGTATAATGATACCTTCGAAATGCATCCTTTAAATGAGGCAGCACCACCAATTCTCGGATTGACCGTAATACCCGAAGGTATACCACCAATAAATAAGTTGGTTCCTGGCAAAAATGTTGAAAGTTTGCCGCGACTTGGAATTTTCGTACCGTTTATCCGCACTTCTGCTCGATTACCGAATCGTTTTAGATCAAGATGATACGGTACATTTGTTTCCACTTCACTTGGTGATTCAATTTCTATATTACCTGGAAATTATATGGAACGAATTACGTTATTGAAGAAATGATAGAAATTAATGAGTTGGAAAGAAATTAAATTACTCAATTTTTCCCTTTATTATGTTTTCCCAAAATTAATCAATCTCAAAAAAACCTGGATAATTCGAATCATATCAAAAATCTAATCAATCAGAATATGCTGAAAGACTTAATCATTCAATAAATACTGATCATCTAAGAAAAAATAAAAAACATTAAAAGGTTCGGAGTGTCAAAGAAATATTTCTAACGCTTATTAATTTGTTCAAAAAAATGAAAGATATTTCATGCAAAGTGAAAATAAACAAACCATCGTTACTACTGTAAAAATAAACAAATTTTCCGCGACGTATTGCAAACGCTAAATAATTGGATCGTTTTGGATTGTAATCACTTGCTTCATATGCTAATAATTGGTCGTTTCTTGAGCGTGGCTCGATTTCCATTTTTAGCTAAATTATCATTTCTGCATAGATATGATTAAGAGATAATAATTAGCGAAAGTAAAAGGTTTCGTATTTAATCAGCGATTCTGAATGTAACATATCATTAAAGAAAAGGAATTACATGCTGATAATCTTGTGCAAGAATGGAAACTCACAATGTCAGTAATTAAACTTAAAATTGTTCTAGCTAATAAAATCTATAGCTGATAAATATTTATGCAAAAAAAACCGATAATGTAGTTGCAATCATTCTAATCCATAACAAGGATTTAATTAAAAATGCTTTATTTTAGCTCACCACTTTATTCATAAACTGATAAATAATATTTAACAAATTTAATATCTATTAATTGCTGAGAAATAGCGCTTTATTAATAAGGAATATAAACAAACGCTGAAATTGCGAAGTGTTCTTGATTTTGGTAATACAATGTACGAAGTTTCGCCATTGAATTGAACAGATTCGACGACATCTTCACTTTCCAATAACTGACATCGGTCACCATATCGTCCGACTGGACAACGGCATGATTGAGTACCATCTGACCGATACTCGCATGTTCCAGCTCCACAAATAACTTCAAAAGGACTTTTGGAATTTTCATATAAATGTTTGTGCAAGAAAAAATTCACTAACGTGATAAGGAAAGCTTTTATTCAGTTTAAGCTAAAGATTTCTATAGTCTGAATATTTTAATAATTATGCTAAGATTAAATCCGACCTTTGAAAAAAAAAAAACGAAAAATAATTGTTTGTTGCTAAAATTATCCCTTTATCCAAAATATACAATAATCATAGTAATTAGATAACTAATCAAAAATACGACACTTCTTGTTATCTGTAAAACTGAAGCAATACATTCTATCACTGTATTACTGATGAAATCATTCTGGGAATGATTCATTTATCTTTCTAAATCTAATTTAAAAAGGTATTCGAGAGACTATAATGAACAAATAATCGAATTCCTTCTAAATTAAGTATCAAAAGGTAAAAGAAAAGGTGAAATGAAGGCGAAGAATACCATGACTGCATTTTAGAATTTTCCGCTCGCAGAATTCACCTTCATAGCCTTTGGCACTTGAGCAGTCACATATGAAACCGTTGTGGACATTCATTGGTATGCAAATGGAATTGTGTTGGCACAATCCTAATGAACATCCCGTATCTTTTTGTATATTTGGTGATTTAGCCACGGCATCTTCACCAAAATCGATCTTTTCATCGGATATTGTTAACGAACTAATCGATCCTTCATATTTTATCAATTAACAAAATTAATATTGCTTAATAAGGAATGAATATGAAAATATATTACGGAACATTTGTTTAAATTTCATAGGACTGACAAACGGAAAAAAAACTGTTTTAAACATATTTTATCAACTTCAAGTAACTGTTAACAAATTCAATAAGACACTGAATGAATTGTTTAATAAGAAACAAAAAATAAAATTTTTATTGTAATAAGGTATTCGGGCATTAAAAAAATAATACCGACAAATGGTTGTTCAAAGGTAGTACGTTCCAATTTTGTTTTATCTTTGGTACCAGCAACATTTACAATATTGGATATACCTTCACCAGTATTGAAATAATAATTATCTTGTTCAATAGCATCATCTTCATCAACTAGTAATGTAGCTGTAATGAAGTATTTCGTTTTTAAATATTAATTTCGAATTTAAAATTAAAGAAGATTGCAAATACATGATACACACTAATTAAGAATGATAGTTATGTAAAGATTAAAAGAAAAATAAATAGGGAACAAACTGATAAGCAAACCTTGATTTGGTTGATTGACAATTTCAATTTTATGCCACTCATCCATTACTACTGGATATGTACTCATTAACTCGGCTAAAGGGAAGTAATGTAAGTGCAATCGTTTTTCTTTTCAAAAACAACAAATTATAAGAACAGTAGAAAAAACCATTCATAAATTAAAAAATTATTACATTTTGATTCCAGTTCTAATAGACGAATGATAGTATAGAATTTGATGTTTAAAAAGTTTCATCAATTTCTTCTTTTTATTACAAAAAATATTAAAAAAAACTATCAAACCAAAATATCGGGAATAACACCATCAAAACACACAAAATAAAAAACAAAATGGAGTCAAAAAAGTATAATAAAGCAGTAAAAAGAATTGGCCTCGAAGAAGTTTTATGCTTGATTAAATGGAAAGATAAATAAACAAAAGAAAAAGAATGACAGTAAGTAGTTTGATATTCAATACCAACCCACCCCAGAATTAAATTGACGAGCTGATGTTTTGATTTTTATCAAATGATTCGGGAGAAGGGTAAAAACCGATAAGTTGATGTCCACTACATAGAGTTGTCTCCTGTATAACAATAATTAAGAGTTAATGATATTTTGAGTGTGATAGCTCTAATCATTATAAAATAAAACACGGACAATATTTTTTCATTGCTTATATCTGAAGCTTTTTTCGAGAAACTAATCCTTGTTGGGATGGAGATGAACAAACCTGGTCCAGCGCCGATATTATATCGATAAATTACATGGCCATTTTTTAATCCTATACTCAAGTAATTGACTATCTCATCCGGATTATTCTCATGTTGTCGTTCTGTATATATCAACAAACCTAAAAGGAGAATTTCATGTTTCCTGGAATAGGAAAAATTTTTCAAGATTTTCTAAATTTCTAAAAAAAAAATTATAGGAGACCAAAATTCAATAATATATAACCACATATTGTTGAATTTTGGTCTCCTATAAATAACTTTTCTAGAAACAAATCATGAATTCTGATTCGGATTATGTTCGTAGAAGATACGCTCAGAAAAGATGTCAACAAGAAATATACATTTATGGCAGCTTTATTACTTTCCAAAAATAAAATTACCGCACCTCATTCGCTTACTTACCATTAGGTAATTTGGGTTTGAATGAAATTTTCAGATTAATATCACTCCACTGTTCGTCGGTTAATGGTTTCAGTTCCATGTAGTCGTTTCCACCAAACATTGGCACAAAATCTATCCAACAAAAATTTACTTTTAAAATTGAGAAGAAAAATTCTTCACTTTACTAATTTTTCTTTTCTTGGCATATCAATAAATATTGCTAGAAAGTCACGACGTACCGGAGACTCTCAAATGAACATGTGTAACAGTTGCCAAACCGGAATCAGTCCGTGTGATGCATCTGTAAACTCCTTCATCCGTTCGTTTAACATCTTTCAAATACAGAATACCTTGGCGGATTGAATAGGCATACGGTAATTCCCCGTTAACTTTTTCCCACTTCACTTCACTGTATACGTCAGGTACACCAGTAGCAGGACATCGCAATTCAATCTACAAATCGTTTTTTTGTCGCCTTTGATACAAGTATTATTAATCTAAGGCGAAAATCGATAAACTGATAAAAACGATATCATGTATTTTACATTTTCGTTCCGGTAGTTTTAATAAAAATGGGCTCCAAATCGGAAGTGATCATGCGGAAGTGATCATGCTTAGTCCTTTCATTCAAATTACTCGACAACATATTATGGATCAGTCAAGTTATTTCAGTCCTACGGCAGGGGATACTTAGGGAAACCGTATTCAAAATTCCAAAATATTTTCAAGCAAACTGAACCATTTAAAAGCCTGCTAATGTTTGTTGGTGAATTTTAATCAAATTTAATTTAAAAGAGAACAATTCACAATTGTTGGTTACTAATTTTTAAGCTGACATAATTCTTCGAAATCATAATTACATTACTATATCATCATCATATCACTTAATTATTATTAGAAATTTAAACAAATTTATGGAAAGCAAAATGCATCAAAATTTGTAAGTCAATCTTCTAATATCTCAGCTTTTTTATCAATGTAAATATGATTTTATGACAGTAAAATCATTGATAGTTGATAGATAAGCTGTAATCATCACACATACCTCTTCGCCAACTGCTCCAATGATAACCGGAACACTCTCTTTAATTCGCTGAATGCTTTTGCTTGGTATCTCATCTAAATTTGCATCTTATTTAGCATTTAAGAGAATAATTGAGAATTTTTCAGTTGGTCTAAAACGTTTTAGAAAAAAATTAAGTTTAATTCATTTACGGAAAAGAGGCATTGGTCTTCTCTGAAGCGCAATATCCAACATGTCAAATTATATAAAATTTGTGCAATACGTAAATATCAGTGACCCGAAAGCGCTATCCCGAAATTAGTGTCGCAGTTTTTATACTATGTGTGGGTGGCTGTGTTTGGATTTAAAAATATCACTTTCCTGATATGAGTCATGCACCAAGCTTATAATATTGCAATATCGACGAGTGTTCGTAGACGACAACAATTACAGGAGCTGTAGCAATAGTGGTAGTAGTAGTAATATAGTTGCTGTTGTAATGGTAGCAGCAGCGACAACAAGAACAGCAACAACAACGACACCGTCACCATCACCATCACCATCACCACCACCACCAACAACAATTACAACAATAACAGCAACATCGACGGCAACGATAAATTTTATTAATTTAATATTTTTACTTAATAAAAAGAAAAGAAAAAAGAGTTACCAGTTACACAAATAAAGAAGAAATGAAAAATTAGCCCAAGAGAAAAGAAACTGTAAAAGGTGAAGTAAAGAACAAACAAGTTTCCGTTTTTCTTTTTTATTTCCTGGAAATTAAAAAAGGCAAGAAGAAGAAAGTTGATAACAGACATAATAATGCGGTGCGGCAATGATAATGAATGAATGACGATGCTAATGATTGTATCCAATTTCCAATTAATTTATATGCATAGCATTAATAATGATAACTTATATATTATCAGAGAGTATAAAGATGAGAAATGAAGAGAGGAAGATTGAAGGAAAAGAGAAAGCAAATTTTATAATTGTTTATAAAAAAATTTCCTGGAATATTCCAGTTAAATTGAAATTTAAAGTAAATAATAAGGCAGTTGTTGTATGTTCAGGTATGTTTGTGAAAGATTTCCATATAGTAAAAGCCTTAATTAATCCAAATAATTTGCTGCCCATTGATGCGTTACAAAACAATGACAACAATAAAAGTGATTATAATAACCTTTTCCTTAAAATAATTTCAAATTGACACATTAACTGATACAAATAGCTAAAAATTCCTTATCCAGCAAATTTTTAAAAAATATGAAACAAAAAAAAAAGAAAGAAGTAATTAGTATGATAAAAAAGTAGGATAGCTCTTTTAATTTTTTTTCCATTTTCTGTTAATAAAAAAGGGGCAGCAGTACTGTATTTAAAACAGATAAAATAGTTTAACAAATATTGATTTCAATCATTCGTTTTTAATTCAACTCATAACAACCTTAAATTTTACAAGCTATTTATTCATGATTGAATTTAGAATCAATGTAATGTAAACGAGCAGCTATTATTTGAATGATTAGTAAGAAAAAATAAAATAAAAGAACAAAAATTAAACAAACTAAAAAGAGTAAATTCAAAGAAGTATGGCGGTGTTGAGTAAAATTTGGAGAATAAGAAAAAGAAGAAATGATAATAATGGCAGTGTAGAGATGCAATGAGAAATAGGAAAAAGCAAAGCGCTAAAAAATAATTCTACTCATTATCATAAATGAATAATTTCAAATATTCACTTTGTTAAATGATTAACTTGCTAGGCGTATAGACAAAAAAGTGCAACGGAACAATCTTTAAAAGTAATAAAGAAATGATTTGGTTAATGCAAAAAAAAATTGTAAAGGAAAAGTCTAAAATAAGAAAGGCACAATCACCGAAAGAATATGACTTATGACGTCTTTCAACTTATGACCGAGAGAGAGGGAAAGAAAAAAATTTCTAATGATTTTTAAGCTTTGATTTGAAATTTACATAGCTGATGTGAAGGAATAGAAAAATCATTTTAATTTAATTGAATGAAAGTTGATTACTCCAAATAAGAAAGTTAATGAAAGAAAAAAATTCTAAAATATTTGCAAAAATGATTTTCGTGAAATTTTATTGGATAAGGAACTTATTTGTTTTGCATTTTTCCTTTTTTGGCAGGGCAATAAAGGCAGCACAATTACAGCAGTATTATTAGTGTATTAGCTCTAATAATAGCAGTAGTAATAGCAACAATAATAATTTTAATTGTAATAATGATAAGTATCGGTGGTGATAGTAGTAGAATGGTTTTAAAGCAGAATGATTTAAGTAGTGTTTTTTTTTCTTATTTTCCAAAAGTTAAACATTCATAGTTGAAAAAAATTTCCAAAATTTACGGATACTTGTCAATTTTTTAAACTTTGTGTGAATGGTAAACAGCTTTTTGTTTAACTAGACGTAAACCAGGTGCCAAAAATGGAACTACGCTTCATTTTCTTATCATTATTCCCAGCCTCTTTATGGGCTCGTTTTTCTTTTTTACGTGAAATACGCTTTCGCTTGCGTTTTGCAGTTCCAACATTGAGCACATTTCGCGTTTCCAGTGGTCCAGCTTTCGTTTTCGCAAGACATTTATAGATGCCGCCGTTATCTTCGCGAACGTTCACAAACAACAAACGATTCCCCATTACCTAAAAATATTTCATTTTCTTTTGAAAACAAATTTCTTACAAAATTATTTTGATCAAATTTTATTTCTAATTTTTATGATTCATTCAATTTTATTTCGCTGCTTATCTCTTTTTTGCTAGACATAATAGGACTTAAATATCATTATTGCGTGATCTATTCCTATCACATAGTAAACCATATATTAATTCACTCTTAGTACGAATTAAAGACATCTCTATAAGGTCAGATATCTGGTTAAATCATAAGTAACAGATTTGTGATGTCAAAAGTTCAACAGTAGAAAAGGAAAGTATATAATATTGAAGCGTGAACGGATGTGAAAAGTTACGACGTTAATCCTACTCGGAATTAAGAAATTCATTAGATTAAAACAATTTTAAAAATTCATAACAAAAACTTTTTATTGATCAAAAGACGATGCTTTTACGGGTTTATTTTAATATCAAAAAAAAATTAATTGAAACCTGCGTATTGTCAGGTAGTTCATCTTCACCCTCTTTTGTCCAAGTTATTTCAGCATCCGGATCACCTGTTACTTTGCAATCGAACCATGCTCGATCACCCAATGATATGCTTTCCGATGATGGCTCCAGCAATACTTGTATTATTGTATCCGGTACTTAAGAATTACAAAAACAATTTAAATTAATTAATTATCGTTCATTTCTCAACTGTTTAAATTTTTTGAAATTAACTTATCTGAAATTAATAATGCACCAACCGTATATTTCTGCTCTGACATAGCCTTCAATCTGCTTGCCATATATATCAACTTTACAAACGTACATTCCTACAGCATCATCATCAAATTCGTTGATCCTAAAGTAGGAAATCATAGAACAGATGGAATCAAAAATCTCATGAAATAAAACTTAAAAAACTCTGAAATTATTTATATTCACTTGTAACTTATCAAAATTTTGATGCTACTTAATAAAATATGAACTGTTGTAAAAAAGGAAATAAAAAACTTACATCAACTTATTACCGACCATTTCCGCACCAGCTGGTAGTTCACCATCTTCTTTTTCCCATGTGACACTTGCGCCGGGTATGGCATAAACTGGACATTCAATTGCTGCAGCTGATTTCTCGTCAAACTTAACAATTCGTGCATCTAAAATTATTGATAATTATGTACTACGCTCAAAAAAAAAAGTGGATCATAGCAACTTCCGATCAGATAGTTTCTCAGTTATCATTTCTTTAACGATGAAATTGAGAATAAAGATTCTATAAAAAAGATTCGAAGAATATTCTTCGACATTTCCAGATAATGTCCTAAGACGATTTCATTGATCATCACTTCTACTCCTAATCACTACATCAATTAGCAAAACATCCAGATTATGCATTTAATTTTTCCCTCATAAAAATTCTTAGCAGTGTAAAAATTTCAAAAACTGTCTCGCTTACAAAATTAATTAATTCAGTTTAATTTCACTAAAAAATGAGTTAGATGATTCTGGCAACTACAGTAATGAATTCATTGCCAAATGTTTGAGGACTACTGATAGCATGACAAGTGGATGAGTTCTTTGTCGATTGACAATAGGAGAATCTGTCAGCTGATGTGGCATGCTATACTGGATAACTGATGATACAGCACCAATTCCAATAATGTCATTTTCTAATTAATTCGCCATCTATAACAATAGTAAATAGTTTCTCAACAGACTGGAAGGATCGGTAAATCCAATGGTGACAGCCGTATATGCTTGTCCGATCAGCTCTCCATCATCGTCTTCCACTTCACATCGATACACTCCGTAATCGTTCGATGGATCAGCCTTTTTAATTACCAATGTACTGTCTTCCGAGTATTGCCGGATGATATTGCCACCACGAAGCAAAGACCATTCGAAGTTGACACCATTGTTATCACCGCCTGAATCTAGCACTCCTCTCAGAACATCCATTCCAATTTCACTTCTTTCATGAACCCAAAAGGAGAAGCTTTGTCATATCCCATTATTTTAGCAGTATTTCAAAATGTGCGGTTAGTAACAGCACGGACGAGACAACGACGATGACAACAAGAATGACAACGGTGAAAAAGATATCATCCACTTGGGACCACATCACATCATTCTAAACAAAAACAGACTAGAAATGATAATCACACGATGCTTCACAGCTCGGTTATCCTAACTTCATGTGGTGCTTGTGATACTGCTACTACAAGTAATACCATCAAGTTTTCCTTCCGAATGAATGATGCTGCAAAATATCAGTTAGATGTAAAGAAAAGAAATAAAAAAGGACATGACCGGTGATTGTGTTATGGACAAGAAGATAAATCGGTTTACTGCGAATACTTTCACCGGATGTACTCTCGAAATGCACCCAATAAATGCCCTGTGTATTGAAATCAACTTCATTCAGGTACAATATTTTATCATGACTTAGGATGGTTGGTGCTTGATTTAAATTGTCCGAATGATACCAAGTTAGAAGATATGGAATGGTTGTTTCTGCAAAATATTATGAGCAAAAAGTGAACAAATAATTAAAGCGTTGATGCCGCGCACTCATTAGCAATAATAATATGCATTTAATTCGCTTACTAATATAGCAGAAAAAAAGTTTAAAAATTGTTATTTAAACAATTTAGTGTGATAATTTCTCCATATTTGTGAAGGTGCAAAAGTATGCAATGCACAAAGCATGCAAGATTCTATGTTCATTTATCATAATTACGCATTTTTTCTAGTAATAATACTTTTCAAATTACTTTTGCAATCATGAAATTTACCGACATTTATCATTCCGATATTATTGTTAATTTTTTATTTTGTTACTGTATATTAGTACAACAATTAGTAAGAACTGAACAACAAAT
>UPTC01001957.1:0-11480 GCA_900537255.1 Acanthocheilonema viteae | reverse complement strand
ACGTAAAACGATGGAAACGATGGAAATATATAAAATAGAAACTGAGTTGTTTAGAAGACAGAGTGGTCCGGTCAAGTGTTAAAATCCTTACTATAAATATGGGAATTTGACAGATGCAAATTCATCTCGTCAAAAGCTTCAAATGAGCAATATAATACTGGTTTGTTTTTTTTTCGATCATGCTCCAACAAAACAGGGAAAAAAATTATTATTAGCATTCTTATTAGTGAGGGATATCTAAAACATGACCTTTCAATTAAAAAAAACATTGCAGTATATTGACCCTGAATAGTAGCATAAAGGTCAGCATAATAGAGTACCTCACTACTATCAAACATGACATAAATGTAAACAGACAGTCCACACACAACGTAAATAAAGAGAAGAAATACACAACACTACACTTCAAAAACAACCACGATAACAATTCCGAATTTTCAATTTGAAAAAAGGAAAGAGGAATAGTTGGATTATAAAGGCTATTATAAATGTAAAGCATCTCTATAAAATCCACTGTTAAATGTATTTTGCGAAAATTTTAGGGAAAGATTGAAAGAAACATTGAGTTTAAAAAATGGAAAAAGAGACCTCTGTGTGCAATGAACGTTGTTTTCCGGAAACTGTAAATCCACGACGCCGCAACGAACCGTGTTTACTTAACATTCCAACTCTCAGTTCGGTATCAGACCTAACAAATAATGGATTCCGCATATTTCCCACGTAACCCGATGATTCCAGTTGCTCCTGTGTTAAAAACCGTCGTGAACTGGGCTGAGATCTGGAAAACTGAGATGACGTGTATCGCTCAGCTGACTCGTGCACCAGTGGACCAGCATGATCACAGTTTTGCTCCAATGAGTCACCGCCATCTGACCAGGCTTTTTTCCATCGTGAGAATCTGGGCTTCAGGCCATGCCAGATTAACGACTTACGCTTCTTATCTCCTCGACGCTTCTGGAAACGAAAAACAAGCAGACAAACTATACAAACAAACCAAATTAAATCACCCACTTAATCGACAAATTTGATTTCATATATGGAAATGAAAATTTTCACTTTTTTCTCATCACGATTATTCGGATAATCATTGCAACACGTCTTTGGATGCTGACGACATTACATGCCGGATACGGCTGTATGCTAGCTTTCCAAAACGTTCATCATGCCAACCATCAAACTGTCTCATTTAGTTTCCTTCGCCAAATTGATCAGCGATGGATTATTTGGCTTTCAAATAGATTGTGAAAATAAAATTTAAAGTCATAATGTTCGATACATCCGAATATGCTGCCCCATTTTCCGCAGTGTGTGAGATGTCTCAGTTGAATTTTGTGAGAGAAAATTATTTTATAAAATTCAAAAAAAAAAACTCATAGTCTACTCTGCAATCAAAATATTCCGTTTTTTTTTTAAATTAAATTTTCACAATCTGTTTAAAATGGAACGAAGCAATTTTCTTTACAACATGCAGGAAAGATTAAAATAGTTTCAAGAGCATAACAGATTTCTTTCTTTTAAAAACATGCCGAATTTTATTAAATTAAAAAAATGAAACACAGACAAAGAGAAAGAGAGATAGAAAGAGAGTAGGTAAAGTTAATTCGTGCAGTAACTCCTTTCAAATGGTTATAATAAGACTATTAAATGCTAGGTTTCTCTGTTTCCTTCCTCAAATATTTGTTATTTCGCTCTGAATTTTACAAGTACTTTTTTCCAAGTTTTTAGAAAGAAATTTTACAAAACCTTTTCTACGTCCTCTATATGAGCAAATAAGAGCAGTAAAAATTTGAGGAAAAAGAAGTCCAGAGAGATGGAACATACAGTCAATCAATTGTAGATTTTTTAAGGTTGACTAAATGAAAAATATAGCTTACCCGAAAAGTTGATTCACTTGTTGTTGGAATTTCGGACGTTTCATCAGGATCATCGTCGAATGTTGGTGCTACGCCACCAGCACGCAGATAACGTGGCCAACAGTCATATTTCAATAAATGAAATATCTGAAATATTTATTGAATTAAATTCAGTTAGTGTGGAAAATATTAAACCATGCCAGACAGATAAGTAAATGAATTTTCGGAAGAAGATCATGCGGTTTTGGCTTTAAAATTTCTTTTTAATCCATTTTCATTGATTAAGTGATTGGTTTTTTTTACCCACGTAACTATAGTTTCGAATAATCTGGTGGAATTTTTTTTTTTTTGAAATATAAAATATCCTGAAACAATCTCCTATAACCTCCCAATAAGGGTAAAAAAAATCAAATTCAATAGCAAAAGCCCTTCCAAAATTCCATTTAAAAAGGCAGAAATGTTAAGCTTTAGACTGTTAACAAAGGAATATGTTGTAGGTTAACCTGATATTGCGCCACGTCATACAGCTGACGCGTAAAATCTTCTGACATAACAGCATCTCTAATAGTTTTGCTTGTACTGTTATCAATATTCACTGGTTCTATACCATTTGGTGCGAAATATCGTTCAAAAATCTGACGGCCAACTTCTGCTCTTTTTTCCAACTAAAAAAAACGATGGAAAAGATAAATGACCGTAAAATTGATGTAAAATGCTTTTATTTATTAAAATTTATTTGTTAATTTCATAACTTTCGGTATTAGTTTTCAAAGGTTTTTCAGTACCAGTATTTTTTAAGTATTTTGTTTACCTCTATCATAACGGTTACCAAAAAAGAAACTTTTTTATTTGCTTTGCAATAAATTTATTGCTAAGAATTGTCGAAAAGATGATATTAAATAACAAGTTGAAATTTATAAAAGAGAAGGCTTGTTTTCAACAAAAATTCAAATTAAATAACATAAAAATAAATGATGCATACATACATCTGAATCAGGTATCGAACGATAATCTTCAACGGCCATATAAAAATTAATATTTTCAGCACAAAATTGTTGCTCAAGAAATTGCTGCAAAAAGAAAATGAAAAAAAAAATTAAGAAATTTATTCAGATTAAATTAATTTAGAAATTAATAATTAAAGCACAGCTGTTTTATTAGAGAATATTGAAATTTATGATAATATTTAACCTGAAATGGTTTTCTGTATGATTCGTTGTGTAATATCCTTTCAACATCGGTGCACGTTCTATCAGCTGTTTGATTATTACTGTTACGCATTTCACCACTACCATTCGCCATTACCATGGATTCAACTACCTCGTTAATTTCTTTTCCCGTCTTTATCTCTTTAAATTTTGTTTTGATCAGAGGAAAAGAAAAATTTTCGGCAAAACTATTTCTTAGTTTTATTCCATTATCTATTCTTTTTCTTCCAGTCAGAAATTTCATCAATTATAATCATCCTAATAAACAAATATTTTATTCGCTCTTTGTAACATATTCATCGAATAATTTTCTTATGTAAGTAATCTTTTCCTAAATGTTAATGAACAAATATAAGTTTGAAAACATTTCGAACATTAATAGATATCAAATACGAATTTATCAATTAATATATTTTAATGTTTTTGTAATTTAAACAAAAAAAAGAAACGAAAACCCTAGTAATACCGGAAATAACTGCGTGCTGTCTTGTTTTTGATGAAGAAGATTGAATTACTTTATAACATGCAGAGCAAGAAGAATAATTTGTATCTGATGAACGAAAAACATTCCTGAAATATCATCTATCTTTTTTTTTTTGATTTTATAATGAGTTTGATTTTATATTAAATCGATTACTTCATTAAGGAGTATAAATAATACATTCAGAAAAAATAACCGACTACCGCCTGATCAATGATTATATTACGATGGTATGACTCGATTGTTGATTAGGAAGATTAATCAACAATTTGATAATTATTAGATGTATTGTATCGCATCAGTGGATAATTTCTCATTAACATATAAGAGAAAGAAAAAAAATCTTACTCGAATGATCCATTACGGCATTCGTTCTTCAGTAAACCACCGAAGACGGTATCAGCCGTTTTACTACAAAACCCTTTAAAGAAATTAAGCAGTAATATGGGAATTTCATAAAAATTAATTTTAGCTAAAGTAAATAAAATAAATTTGACAAGAAAAAATCACACATACGCAAAATACACACATACACGCACACAAACGTGACACTTTTAAACAAAAAAAAGGAAAATTGAAATTGAACTAGCCTTCTGAGGAACAATAACTTCCGAAATTGGTGAACAGTGCATTGCACCCATCTCCGGTAATATGAAATTGTTCAAGGTTCGTTGAACCAATACACTTTACTGCTTTTTGCCGTCCTTCGACTTTAGCTGTCGTAAAAACACTATCACCCTAGAAATATTAACGAAAATCCTGTTATCATCAGGAAAAGAAAACTAATATTGATGCGAATCGTGTATTGTATTTGAAAAAGAAAAGTTAACTGTGTAAATTTGTTGTATGAATTTATTCATTTTATTCTCATCATCCATTCTTTTTCTCTTATCTTATCTTTAATTTATCTCTAACATCTATAAGCTTGACCTCGCATTAACTTTCTCATCTTTTTAAATGTTCAGTTAAATGGTAACATTAATCACCCGAATTATCATCTCCCAGAAACGATCTCATTAATTCTCGAAGAAATGATTCCACAATAGCTTCAAGTAAAAAAGAAAAGTGGGGGAGGAGAGGGGGAGGAGGAAGAAGGGAAATTCACTTAGTAGTGCAAAAATCCATTAAACTAGCCGCCTAAATATCGATAAAAGAGCTTCGCCATGGAGAGGCTATCGTTTATAAATGAAGCATAACAGACGCTTTGGTGGCTAGAAAGAAGGGGAGAAATCTTTATTGCGTAAAATATTTTTCAGCAAGGTATCTTTTTCCCCGCTATTGACTAATAACATAATTGAAATTCATTAGTGGTTGTGTTATATTCAACAAATATCACTTACTAATCATTGCTATATCGTTATCAGTCGAATCAACTACTATCACTTCAACCGATATATTCATATAATAAAGTTCGGTATGGCTTTACATCTGGATGAGAAAGAGCAGGTTACAGTGGTACGTTCACTAATCCCTTTTTCACTTCAAATCGGTCAAACTTCAGGTGATCACGGTACATTCTTGTGTAATGGAAGATCAGGGAATTTTAAATGATTGAATTTTGAAACTGAATAACTTCTCTTCGGATAAAAATCACCGCTTTTAAATGTGTGTGTGTGTGTGTGTTATGTAATTAAATTATAGAAATAACGTACCAAATAAAGATGACGTGAAGGAATTTTATTTCATGGTCAAGCTATTTGGTAGTAGTAGTAAGTAACGTAATATACTCTTCAGTATCTAATGAATGGATCAAAAGAAAGAGGAGGAGGAGGAGGAAGAGGATATGAGGGTGATGAGTGGGTGGATACGGGGGTGGTAAAGGAGGACAGTAGAGGATAATGAGGTATGAACGGCAAAACTAAGGCAGATTTTGCTTGAGCAGTGTCATAAGAGTTTTTAAGCTTAAAAAGATTAGAAAAATCAATTAAGGTCTTTTTGGACGTTTTGTGTGCATTTTTCTCATATCGTTTGTTCGTTCATTCTTCGGGTCGATCCTTCTTTACCCTTCCCTTTTCTTGCAATGTCCCTTTCCCGTCACTCACACCTCCTTTCTCCTTTCTCACGTTTCCTCTCACCTAATACACAAACTACAACTACGATAAGTGCTGCTCCACTATCACTACTGCTAATACAATAACACGAACAATAGCTTATCATTTACCGTCTAACTAATTTCTATTTCTCTTTTTAATAGATATATGGAATGGTAATATCACAGCACTACTTGCTTATTTCTCTCGAATGATCAGCTGGTTCAACTATGCTCGATTTAGCTGATAAGTGCCGCAAAAAAACCTCTTTCTTCATTCATTACTTCTATCCATTCCTCCCTCCACCCCCGCACCTTTCTTAATCCCTCCCTGTCCACCTCCCCTATCCATTCCGTACTTTTTGACAATAAAATTACTACCAACAATTTCTTTGCATATAAACTTCCATCTTATCCATCATTCCTTACAACTCCCTCTTTCTCTTCCTCCGTTTAAAACAAAAAAAAAAAAGTCGTCAAAAGAGCAAGTTAGTTGTTCCTTTCTTTCCTATTCCTCTCCTTTCCAATGATAAACTGCTTTTTCAATTTGAAAATTAGCCAATTTTCAGGGTTTTCCTGATTTAGTAAGATTCTTCTCTCCTCCTTCTCCTCTTCTTTTTCCAACTTCTTATTGTTAACTTTGATAAGTCAATACGAACATACCAAAGTCTGTCATTTAATGATGTCAAACTGACAAAATATTTGGCGAGAGCTTAAAAAGAGTAGAAGATTAAAATAACTTATAGATGGTATTCCATCCTTTTTTTTTTGTTTTCATCATTTGATCTAATAATCTCGAGTTGTTTTGTTGATGGATAAGAAAATGAGAAAAGCATTCTAGCAAGAACGGCTGAGATTGATATATGACGAAAAATATAAGTTGAAAAAAAATTTAGAAGCTTTAAGAAAGCTCAGAAAAGTGTCAAATTACAAATATGTTTAATTGGTTAAATGCCACGTAGTAGTAAATTTAGGTAACGAAAGGTTAAGTATAAAATGATATCACATACAGTATCATATCATCATGCATCATGTAATCATATACAGCTGAATTTATTTATAAGCAAAACAGGTTAAGTTATACCTTGATTTTCTATTTCTCCTAATGAAAAAATTTCAATTATATACCACTAATTTTTTCATTTTCAATCCAATAAAAGTTAAGCGATAACCAAACTTCATTCCTTAATCTATCCATTATTACACTAGAAGTTGAAGTGATCATAAATAATAGTCTCAACTTTTTCGAAGTTTATCGAATTTAACGAAAGATTTTACCATCTCGTAATTATATAAATCCGATTAATTGCTGAATTCAAAATGATACATAGCTAATTTTTGCATATGAGACATATTTATTAATAGTATCAACAGATGCTTAAGCATTAGTATGGAAAGTAATAACGATTTGATGAAGTAGTACTTCTATAAATCCTAATTATTATCATCTTATTGACATAACTGATAAGCGTCTAACTATCATATCGTGTGATTTTTTCCATTAACCATTTAAAGAATAAATAAAAAAACAAAAGACCTATCTTCTCTAAAACAAATCTAAGCAAGGGAAAAAAAAGAACTCAATAATCTCCATAAATGAAACATAAAATATATCAGCAATTAACCTGAAACATTTCTACTTTAAACTTTTGCAGTTCAAAAATTCCATTTGAAAAAAGAGAGAGAGAGAAAATGCAGTTGAAGCAAACAAATAAAAAAGTGATAAAGCAAAAAATCTATATATATATATATATATATGTATATGCAGCATTGTATATAATGGAGCAAGCATGCCTAAATAAAAACTGACAATGTTGGAAAAAAAATTGATGAAAAAATATATGAAATAAGCAAACATTAACAATCATTTAGCGGTATTGAATAGGGAAACAAAAATTATTTCATCAAAATGAAATTTTCATATGAAACATTCTATATGGTAAAATTTTGCTACACTTTTTTTATTCAAAAATTGCAACAGAATTTTCGTAATGATAAAATTTGAAAAGATAGATTTGAAGTGAAGATAAAAAGTTACACATTATGACATGTATGTATTTTCAATGTCAATGCATCACTATCATCAATCATATACGCAAAAATATTGTAATGTATTCAAATTATGCATGTCGAAAAAAGTTTTAGAATAAAGTAAAATTATTTCATTTGATATCTGATTAAAGTTATAAAGTTAACAAATAACGTCGAAATTTTTTTTTTTATTTTTATTATTAATACAAAATCAATCTGTGTTATATCAAGCAATAGTCACTAATGAGTAATAAGTATAATGGTAATTTATTTTCCAACTGATTGAAATAAATTTGATGAAAAATTCATTAGCTAAGTGGTAGAAGCACGAATAAAATGACGGATGAAAATGACGTATGCCACCCTTTTTTTTTGTTTATGAAAAAAAGAAACTGCAAAATTCGTACTATTAATACAAATAAAAGCTTATGTCAAGTTATTAAGTTATAACTGTTATAAGTAATGATGTAGTCATAAGTTATTTATCAATTTATCAAAAATTTCATAAAAAATTCATTAGCTATAGCAGAACACGAATACAGTGACGTGTTTCACTTTTTTTTTTCTCTTTAAAGATGGAGGAGAGAAAAAAAAAACATCATTATTCGCACTATTAACACAAATCTACGTCATTTTGTATCGAATTAGATTATAATTTCAATCTTAGCTGATAAGACATGGATGAGTGGGCGTCGAGGGTGAAGGAGAGAGAGAGAGAGAGACGATGCGCTGAGTGTGGAAAACAGAAATGATTTCAAAGAATGTAGTCATCAGCTATAATGATAATGATAACGAAATAATGATGTATGTTGCAAATCATAAATTACATATCAGAAATTGCTTTTTTGCACTTAAGAATTAATGAATTATATTCAGCAATCGAGAAATACCGAATATTTTTAGTTCCCATTATAGCTAAACTAATTATAGTTATCAACATTTCCTTCATACTATTTTTACTACCCATTATATATCACTTTGATTTATTAACATAAATTTTTATAAAAGTTAAAAGGTAAGAAAAAATGAAGAAATATTGTTTTGCCCTTTTCATGAGAGAAAAAAAAAAGGAACACATTCATCATTAACTAAATATTTGTTTTACTCCCACAATTAACCTTTGAAGCTTTTAACTTTTAACTAAATAATGACAGCAGTACTTGTAAATTCTAAATCTTTCAAAATGTTTTAACGATGAAAACGATAATTTTAACAACAATCATTCAACTGCTTCAAAAGTTACGTAATTTGTCACTTGGAAGTAATTTTTCTCATCGAAAAAAGTAATAATTTCATCCACATGCAGTTTTTCTAAAAAATCAATTCTACAACAAATACTCTTTACTTCCTTTTATTTTTTAATTCTTGCAATTCCTAATTCTAATTTTTCAAACGCTAAAATGAGCAACAACATATTTTCAATTAGTATGAGAATGAATAAACTTGGAAAATCATTCCACTCATCAATCACAGTTCTTTTAATTAATATCATTTTGTCAAATGCAATGATTGGAAATTACATTTAGGATCAAGCAGTAAAATAAAGAGAGAGAGAAAGAGAGAGGCGAGAGAGGAGGAGGAGGGAAGGGAAGCAGAAAGCAGAGAGAGGGCGGAGGAAGCGATACTTTTGATGTCAGAATAAACAACGATGTTTCAAAAGCTGTAATAAATACCTACTAGCTCTTGGATAAGCATATCGCGAAATGAATAGAATGCATGGCATTGTCACACATTTCTGAAATACACACGCATATACAAACACACATACATACATACACATACACACATGCACACACCAATTTCCACTCACACACAACTATTCAGGATTAATTAATTACAAATTTTTACAAAGCAGTTGTTATAACATTCATTTTTAAATATCATATGTCAAATAGTTTTGACATTATTACAATTCATCTTCAATTACTTCACTGTTAAATGGACAACTAAGCTAACAACAACAAAAATTTGTTGTCGTTTAGTTGTATTCTGGAAAAAAAAAAATGAAGAAAAAAAAAAACGAAGTGGTGCAAAGAAATTTCACGATGAAATAATGAGAGAGAAATAGGAAGGGAAAAAAGGTAGGAAGAGGAAGAGAAAGCATTTTGTTTAAGCTATTTGAAGGAATGCTTACGATGATTGCTTGAGAATACATTTCACATCAGTCCTGATTTAAGTTAGCTACAAAGTCCTCGGGAGCAATGGTGTAAGCGCAAAAAAAAAAAAAACATGTAAATAGAATCAAAGTAACAAATAAGCGTTATTTATTTTAAATGCGTTCACTTTGCTTCATTATTAAATTTATCGTTAGCTTCCATGCTTACACATTCAAATAAATCTGACTCAAATACAACCATTATAGGGTTGAGATGGCAAAGAGGATGATGAATGGATGATAAGCAAGAGCTAAAGAAAAATGACAAGAGATATATTTCCGAAGGCATCAGGCAATGATGAATGGAATAAAGATTATATGAATTATTTAAACAATGGATGAACTGAAGGACGTAGTTTATTTGTTAATACAATTTTTTGATATGATTCGTATTTGTCGTACAGAAGAGAATAACATTAAAAAAAAAAAAATACGGTGTCATGAAAATTTATGTGATACAATATGTTATACTAGGTTAAAATAACATAAGTCTATCCAACTAATTATCGGTTTATTTCTTTTCTCCTTTTTTTTTTTTTTAAATTCAAAAATGTTGTTGAAAGTTTTCTACCTTTTTGCAGACATAAAATGATGAATTCAAACAAATGGTGTCAAAATTTGAAAATAGAATAGACGAACAAGTTGTCGTGATGCTGTTTAATGGGCATAAATATTTATTTGATTAATGAAATGCTTAATTTGGTTTGATGAAACGAGTGAGGAGATGATGAAGTGGAACAGGTAAATCATGGAAAAATCATTGGATGACGAAAAGAAAGGTAAAGCAATTAAATGAACAACAGTAAAAGTGACAACACCTTAAATTTGATGTCACGTTGATCTTCTTTAGTTTGCAGAAAAGAAAAAAAAAGTTTTTGAAGAATTATTTTCTTGCTTCATTTTTTTCTTTCTTATTAAATTCGTAAAAGTTAAATTGAAATCACATCAAAATTGAGTAATTGCACCTATAACACATAAATGTAACTATCGAGGTTAATTATAATGAGTTTAGCACCAACGAATTCCAGACAATTCATTATTTTATAAATGACGAAACGGGATCCAACACTATTACCGATACATTCAAAATAAAAATTTCATTTTTTTTTCGAACTACAAATCGAAAAATCGAGAATTAGAGCGAACAATTAAATAAATCGCCAAATGACTCCATCGATGCATGAATCCATGGAAAAAGTGAACAATTTGAAAATTCAGGAAGTAAAAAATTGTAATTGAAAGGAAAATTGGACGAGTGAAGTTAAAACAGTAATTGGGATGAAATGTAGTGGAAAAAATGTACTTACTTGTGACTAATTTTCAACATAAACGAGACGACATATATGATGAGGATCAAAGGAGAAAGAAGAAAAATATAAATGGAATAGATTAAAATATCACATCACCATAATCGGAATGTAACTTTTATCATTCATTCTCTCATTCATTTCAGGATTATTTATGCTATGATAAAGAATATACTTACTTGTAAATCGCTACTATCCGTATCTTTTTACTTAGATACGATATATGCTCAACGTTTAAGTATGATAATGATCGGTTAGAAAATGTGAAATTGCTTGCATCCACATTGCATTTCCAGCATACAGCATCGATTTCATGAGGAGGAGGCACCACACATCATAGAACTTGAGCTCAAAAGCTTGCTTATATCTCCCTGTCTGCTCACTAACCGATATTTTACACTCCTGTTTGCTTCCTT
>UPTC01001956.1:0-11485 GCA_900537255.1 Acanthocheilonema viteae | reverse complement strand
AAAATTCAAAATCTGTTTCAAAAAATCTAAAAAAGTGTGTTAATGTAACATTCAATAAATACAGAAATGACAACAGTGATATTTAAAAAATAAGTGAACAATCTAATATGGCAATATTTCAACGAAGTCTTAGGGGCAATGAATGATTCTTTTGGCTAAGAAGTCTCGATGAAGGGTATTATCATTATTATCTCATTAGATGTATTGAAGTTTACAAATGATTAAAGATGGAAATTTGAATAGGAGCAGTTCATATCAGATTATGACTCAGAGGTGAGAGGTAAAGGAAGAAGAGGGGGATTGTTGTAGAAAGCATACAATGTGTTGAGGGAAACTTCTGCTTGACAGAAATTTGCTCGGAAAATTAAAGGAAGGATGAGAAGGAAACGAAAATGAAAGGATTGAGATTTCGGCGACAAATGTATTTTTCTTAAAAATTATTTTATTTCCAAAACTAATTACATTCTCAAAGATGCAAAATACCTGTTCATAATATGTTTCGAGCATATGTAAACTTCTAATTTGCATTTAAAAAAAACTGAGATTGTATAGAAATTTGTTTATGCTAAAGAAGATTTATTTTCAATTAGAATGAATTGAAAGAAATTGGAGATGAATGAAACGAGAGCTAACAGAAATATCTATGAGACAGGTAGATATGTTATGGCTATATTATAAACTTAAATGTAGGAAGCTACAAAGTTAGTAGTAGTTAATCAAATGATTTCTTTTTTTATGGCTAGAAAAAAAAAACTTTTTTCTATACCTTTCATTTGATTGAAAGAGAAATAGAACAGATGCAAATTTGCAGAGAATAGAAAAACTTAAGTGAAATAAGGTAGTATTATTACAAGTAGGATCATACGATAGCTATTTTCATCTTCCATTTTATTCCCATTGGTAGTGAAGAAGCGTATGAATCAGAGAAGGTGAGATTCATTTAAAATTAACTGACATCACTTCTACTCTCTACCATTTGATAGGAAATTAAATTGAAGTATGCACTAACCAAGCAGATGTGTCATAGCAGCCCAGGAAATCGATCTAATTCAACGCCTTTTTTTTTTCAAAATAGCTTGTAAATAAGCTGGGACGATCTGCTATGTTTTTTTAACTATTATTTTCGATTGTTCAAATGCACTGAAACACACCAATATCGGAAAAACATTATGAAGCATTTCCGCTGTGTAAAAATATTAAATTTCCTGAAATAATAACTTTAATTTCCAAAATAAAACAAAACCTGTACCAACTTCACTTCTTATGCTTTACATCAAATTTACTAATTTCAACAAATTCACATTTCTAGTGACATCGCTTTTGTTAATTATTTTGTCAGTTTTATGAGTGAAAAGAAATAATTGGCTATTAATTTCATCATTCAAGGATATGCAAATCATCCTTATTAACAGTCCCATACTCTTCCACGATAGCTTTTTACGAGATAAGGCAGAAAGAGGTTAGCATGACTCAGCATTGAAACAATGAATTAAGTGTAAATATTTCTTCCTATAACTCAGTGTCAATAGTTGTTCTAGAGATAATTTATAAAATAAATCACTTTCAGGCACTGTTTCCAAACTCCAATTGATTTGTCAAACTCTCAAGGAGGAGAGGAAAAAGATGGCAAATATCAATAAATACTTTATCTGTTCTGTATTTTGATTTTAATATAATCTGGCAGGTTCAATAGATTCAAGACTTCAGCCAGGTGCTAAAATATCCGTATTTGATGCATCAAATAACAAACATATCGTTATTACAATGGTTTGCAACCATTTAATTAAGCAATTTTTGATTCCAAATTTAAGTCCATTACTTTTATTTTTAATGATCACTTCCACACTTCCTCCCGTGTTTAAATCCTCACAAGCAACATGTAAAATAAATCAATGTCTCTTCTGTAATCAGAATGATTATTACGGAGAGTAATAACTCCTGAGAATATTTCCAGGAAGAGCTTCTATTAGATGGTACCTGCAAGGCACCTTAAATATTAGTCTCATGTCAATTAAGTGAAATGAAAGGACTGCAATGTCATCTGGCTATATTTTGGTACATAGTCGAGCAAAAACTATACCTTATATCGTAATAAAGTTTTGTTTAATGTTTGCATTGATCAATTAGTCTATTCAATTTTCCCAGTTCCATCAAATTTAAATAATATCCCATTAACTTACATTGTTGGCTTCCTGAATGATTTGCTACATTTTGTGAAGTCTGTAAAAGGAACTTTCATTCGTGCACTTTTTATCGTAACAAAAATCCTCTCAACCATACAAATGCTTTACTCTCCTGAGAAGCAAAAAAGAAAAGAATGATCAGTGTTGCATCCGATTTAATAGTACAGACAATACAGGTGCTGATGTCATTTACAGTAAAAATATAACACTATAATAAAAGTTGAGCTTGTAACTATAAGCTTTTCACAAAGTTTACAGGAAACATTCACAATTGATATTGGTGATTTTCAAATGTAATTTTATCTTACTGATATCATTGAATTATCGATCACATATATCAATTTATATATATGCGAGTAAATAAGCAAATGACAAACAATATCTTCACATTATCAACATTTTAGTAAGATCATTATTACTTAAAAATTGCTAACAAATGCATTCACGTTATTTACTAAATCCGTGCAAATTAATCATTGTTATAGAAATGAGTGAAACATGGAAGTGAGGAATAGCAGTTGAAGGATTCACGATGGATTAGATTGATTCCGGTTTTAGCTTCTCCATATTTCTTAGTTATACTGGAATCTAAATTGAATTGAAGTAACAGTCACACATTGCACAGTGGCTAATTTTCAGCTTTCATCATTAATGCTTACATTTACTCGTTTCGATGAACATCTGGAAAATTATTGAAATGTCTCTCTGACTCGCTTTTATTTAGTTATACATTAATTATTTTATAATTCAAAACGTTTGTCTGCTATGATGGCAACAAAACACATGATTTTAGTGGCGCTTATTGTTCAGGTTGAGCGGCTTTGGTTGGGTTCACTTTTCGCTCAGATTTTATTTCCCTTCCGCACCTTCCCGTAAACTGAAAAGTTGGTATTTTGCGGCTGGAAGAAAGATAACCGATGGGAAGGTAATTTTGAGGAGTAAAGCTGATGAGATATCAATGGGACTCCCGGGGCTGTTACTCACGCGGAGTGTTTAAATGAGTGGATGGCTAATGTTAGCATTTTTGCTATGCTCTATTATTGTCTCTTGTAGTTTTAATTGGATGAGTCAAATTCGAAATTTATAAGATTTGTTTATATAAATTTCAGGAATTGAAATGTTTCCTCATGGGTTAATTCAGCGGATATATTATCGTCGAATTATGAGAATTAGCAATATTCGATATCGAAATTTAGTAACAGAAGAGACGAGTATTGCATCAGTTTCCAAGACGGTACTACCCGATGATTATACCATTGCAAATGTTGGTGATACCGATGTACCTCGACATCGTAAGAAAGTAATAAGTCGTGCATTGGAAGCTTATCTCAATGATGTTAGAAGACAGAATAAAATCATGGCCCGAGAAAAGGCAGAATTCGAGCTCGGAAAACGATATTTGGCCAATATGTTGGGGCTGGAAGCGAATAGCATCACCCAGGATGACATTGACAGGTAAACCAGAATGACTATTTATTTGCACTAACAAAATATGCTGAAGTATTTAGCTAACTTCAAATACAACATTATGCATGAGATGTATTATTCAGGGCGATCGAGTATCTCTTTCCATCTGGTCTAACACACAAGTTGGCATTACCGGTAATGAAGCCACCCGAGGAAATTTTACCAGTGTTTCGTCAAATTGCATTTGATGATGAAGGCCGTCCAAAGGATTTACTGTTTTTCACACTTACGCCTAAGTTTTATCGACTTCTTTCGGTGGGTTTGTTTTCTTCCTTAAAAAGAATTAATCTGACAAGGAGTTGTACAGTGGATTTCCTCTATTTTAGACTGTTGGTACAAAGACGGAAGCATTATTGTGCCATCAAGAGAAACAAGAAGCGGCCACAGAGGGTGATTCGAAGACGCATAAAATGTCTGGTTTGCATTTAATTATGATAAGCTATATGTCGGTGTATTCTTGTACAGCATTCTCATTCATAATTTTTGTTTCAGAGATTTGCTAGGCACGGAATGGATCACTCAACAAATGCTTTGTGACAAAATGGAAGAGAAAATTACCGATGAAATGGTTGTTTTTCGAAATTTTAGAATTTTAGTACTGCAGTCTTTGATTTATTATTGATTTACATATTGTTTTAAAAGTAATTGTTTAGAATATTAAAGGTAGTAAATGAGATTGAATAAAAAGTTTTTTTACTTGAGAAGTTTTTGTAGCATTGTCCACGATAAATTGTGTGCATTTATTTCAGTATGTACATCTAATTGCTTCACTGGATTATATGGTTTCGCTTCCTGGTGCATATAAAGAGCGAGATTTCATTTTCGAATACAGAAAACCTATAGCTGTTGGGGCTAAGGACGTTATTTTCGGTGCAAAAGTAAGTCTAAAATATAGTGGAAACAGAAGAGAATGAATCTATATGTATCAGAACAATAATACAGATGGGCTAAAGACTGATTTGGTGGGCAAAAATTTTTTATCTTTAAAAAGGAACACCATTATTGTATGATTTAAAAATCATCTGTTTTCCTGTTTTTATTTTCATTTAACAACTCTTTATTTTTTCTTATTCAGGTACCACCTGTCCAATTAGTGGAAGGTACCAATCAACGGATGGCGAAAGTGGAAACTCGTTTGAAAGCAACATTTGCTGAAGTTGAAGTACGAGACAAAGGAAGTGGCGAATATACAGTTGACGGATATGGTCTCGATGTGTTCCGATCCTTACAAGCTAGGTCATAGTTAATCCAGGTTTTGCAAAGTATGGATCGGCAAATTTTCAAAAGTTTCTCCTATTTCCTTAAAAAATCAGTAGCGTGGCTACAGCCCTCTAGAGTAATTTTTACCCAATAACATGAAATTAGATTTTGTTCTTTAGGGAAATATTCCTGGCACCGTTAATAGTGACAGATTTACTGGGAAAACTGGATATCACGGGTAAAATTACGGATGGCCCTGGCGGTGCTTCTGTCATACCTAGGATCATACGACATGGCGCTTCCTTATGTATCGCTGCATTATTTCCTGAACACTTCGATAAACTTCGTCTTGGTATTCTTTTATTATCAGTAGTTAATGAATAAAGAAGCGAGTGGAAACTGTTTAAGGCTATCTTGCTTGTTATGCCTTAATGATATATTTGCAAATTGATTTACTTAAGACTCTAACTTATAGCTGGTCTATTAACGTCTGATCCAAGAAGACGTGAGCGACACAAGATCAATCAAAAGGGTGCTCGAGCTAAATGGATTTGGTATCTTTTATTTTTCAAACTTTTTCATCGCACTCCGTCTATAGGTAGATACATATGTGTGCTTATCCGCCAAGACTGATTTGTTTTAATGCAGTTCTTTCCACTTTATAATGGTCTTTACTTTTCCTGGTCTTTTGATGTTCATCCATACTTCAACGATGTAACTGCGTTTTCTTGAGGATAACAGTCTTTTAGTCTTGCAGTTCCAATTTCTTAAAGTTATTCTTCTTTCTAATCTTCTGTTATAATTTTTAAGAACTTGAAAGTATTTGTTTTATATCGACGGAATTTAAATTCATTAAGTGAATAGTTAATGAAACTGTTAGGCTGTTTGATTGAAAGAGCAGTGTTTCGTTGAAAAGATTTCAAGCTTTATTATTTTAAATGAAATGCCATCAAACTTGATGCTCATAAAATGGAAAGCGTTATGGAAAGCGCTTTTTTACTCTGCACGTGCATCGCGGAATTTTGGAATAAAAAATTTCCAGTTTTAGTATAATATTTATTTTATGAAGTCCTGAATATCGCTCGTACATCTATTTTTCAAAATGATATATTCACGTCATTCTGTGGGTAATGTCTCTCAGAATGAACAAGTTTGAAAATCGATCTTATGTCTGCTTAAACAGTGTTAAAAAAATAGAAACTGTAGAGTTAAAACGATGCGTTGAAATAGGTCAAAATATTCCCAATAACTAATATACAAAAAAAGCTATGCAAATGCTGTGCTCATCAATTGATAATTTTTTTCCGAAAATTCACGATGCTGCAGGGATGATCCATTGTGAGGAAGAAGTCAAGATCATTTCTGTCGTGTCGTTCATGAAATGTTCTATAACTAAAGTTGACATTTGGCAGGGAATAAACTAATTGTGATATCGTGACGAAATTTCTGTTTGCTTACGTCTGAGTTATCACATTATTTTAAATTCGGTGTGAACATAATTTAGTAAGTGTGATATTATAAGCATCATACTATTTTGCAAAATAATATATTGGTTACATTACTTATGAGAAATTTTGTAGCACTCCAAATGTCAGACGGAAAACTTCGCAAAAAAGCACTATTAAAAAATGTAGGGTCTGCATAAATCAAATTTTTTGTATCATTTGGTCTGCATATAAAAATTGAATTGAATCCCATATTCGAATAAATGTTTATTGTATTCATATGCTAATTCAATTGCCATGTTAGTAATTATTGATTTACACTGATCGTATAATGTTGCAGGAAAAAGCGATAATCAAATGGTCATATTTTGGAATATATGGCCGCAAGTAAGGATAATTAGAATGGTCGGCGGAACTATTTGATGAAATTCTTGGGCTTGGGAAATTATAATTAATGAAGAAAGAAATAAATGAGATTTCCTATTGGGCTAATGATTAGAGTGGATGAATGAAAAGATGACCAAGTAAGGAAGGGGTTTTGTAAGGTGGGGAGGGAGAAAGCAAAAATTAGAAACTCTGTAATGTTGGTAATAGCATGTGGTTGAACATTGTGAATAGTTCTTTTCTCTGGCCGACTGAAGAAACAAAAGGAAGACAGCTGGCTAGTAATAGCTACCCTTCCACTTCTGCATGGGTTGGGTGTATGTGTTGTAGTAGGTGATGGCCTGTGAAGGGATGCCCTGTGGTGACACCTCGTGCAAGGCACCAACACATCGCTCAAGGAGCAGTCTAACACTGATTTTTCGTCTCTCCTCGTTCCAAGCCATCATCATTGAATTGCTGCTGTAGCTGCACACCTTCTTGAGCGAATACAGCTGCAGTTTAGGTTGGACGACGATGGATTGAGCCGATCAGCATACGTCTCCCCTTGAAATTTGAGTGCAGCGCATATCCTTTCCCCTCTAATCATTTCACCTCTTCATCCAACCCTTTTCTTGCATTAACTGGAAGCGGATGGTACCTCCTGGTACCAATTCATCATATGGTTGGTATGTATCTGTCTTCTCTTCCTGTCATTATGTGTGTATATGTGTGTGTGCGTGTGTGTATGTGTGTGCCTGTAAACTTCGTCATGACGTTGAAATAAATGTGGGTGTGTGTTATTTAATGTATCTACGCGCAAAATTTTTAATGCTACGGCCAGTAATTTTGCAAAAGTTGTAGAAAATAGAAACTTTTTTTTTATTTTTATATTTTTTTGCAGCACATTTTTAGACTGATTGATCTTTTGATAAATTGAGGATAGCGAAATGGGGTTAAGCATGTTAAACCTCTTACACTTGCTCTCGGTTGGATGTGTTTTTTGACTCACTCCTCATTTAATTCACTCTTTTTTTGCTTTTTTTCTTTTTCGCTTATTGTATTGTCAGTAATGATCCTTTATTTCTCAGCGAAATGGATTAAGTATTATCCTGCTACATTAGGCTTCTCTTGTAAATTAAGGATGTGTTACTGATTGTTTACATTCTATTATAGAGTGTCCTTCAGATAATGCGGCACGTCAAAACAATATATTTATGGAATGTATCTGTATAAGTGAATATTTACTGATGGACTGTTGAGCTCCATTCTGCTCTCTCTCTATTTATCATTGTTGTTCTAGGTCGGTTTCTATGTAAATACGGCTGCTTTCATATTCCCTATTTATATATGTATCAATTATTTGATATTGTTCTTGTGTTTTTTTTTTAAGTAATAAAATCTATTCGTTTTGGATCAAATGCATCATCCATTGTTATTTGATTGTTATTTGATTACAGTTGGTGATGGGAAGTTGGAATAATTACCACAAACCTTGAAAGTAGTTATGAAGGACAAATTTACAAAAACAGAATACAGTTTTGAGATATGTAAAATGAGCACTTTTTCCTTCTTATCATCCATTATTATATGCACAGGATCATTCCCTGTAAATGAAATTATCATTCAAAGATCTTCCACTTGATTTCATTATCTTCACACTGGCACAACATTGTTATAATCATTTTCGGTTCAAGCTGATCGTTCTTTTATGATGTTTGTTTTTGGAATATTTGCTGTCGTGAGGTGATAATCTGATCATTCGTGGTAGGACAAGAAAAGCTGTGTGCGGTCTTTATGATCCTTTTTATTCCGCTGAATGAATTAGTTCATTTATACCTGTTAAATTGAAACAAATAAAAAAACCGGATCAAGATCCAGCGCTAACACTTCAAATGCATAATTAACATGCTAATATAGTGGAATGCTCCGTATTGGTATGGGATACACTGAGTATTTAAGCCAAACCATGAGAATAAAATTGAAAAGTTTAAATACAATGAGTTAAAAATTTCAGATTACTTCTGCTCTCTAATCCTTTATTTAATTTTTTTGATATTTTGAAGGTTAACAATTAGTTATTTTTGTATGAGGCAAAACGCTTTAAGCTGATACAGCCTTGAAAAAAAAAATTGCATGGATTGAACATAGAATGCAGAGTATTTCGTTGAAGGTCATGGTTCAACGCAATATGAATTGTATTGTCTTTCCTTCAACAACCTAAGTACAGTTGTGTCCAATGCTTCTGTGTGTCTGTGTGTATTTGTCCATATTAATTTTATTTTCTTATTTTCCTTCCATATTTCATGTTTTTTAACCGCTCCGGAATTGGCATGCTTCCGTAATACAGTTAAATTTATTAGCAAAGATTAGATTGAAAAAAGATGGCTCTAAATATTATTTCAATATCATAAAGTAAGCTTTTAAAAAAATAGCTCTAAAGCTATTTTATGCCAATTCCGGAATGGTTGAAAAACATGAAATAATAAAATAGCTCTAAAGCTATTTTATGCCAATTCCGGAATGGTTGAAAAACATGAAATAATAATTAAGTAAGACACTAGCAATGATAATATCATAAAGTAAGCTTTTAACAGAAATGATCCATTCGTTAGTCAAAAGCATTTCTGTATACTTCAATCAGCAGACCTTGTTGAATATGTTCAATGAAAAATCTTGAATTATTGACATGTCTTTTAATGCCAATCATAAAATATTGTCATACATTCTTCAATGCTAACATTTCACACTTTCCAAGAAATGAAGATTATATGAGGCTGGAAATAGATAGCTTAACCCCGCAGCATTCGGTATGTTTAAATGGGAAGGCATAAACTGTTGTACGTGCAGAACTTTCCGGTTCCTTTCTTCATCATTTCATTTTTTTTTTTCAACTGTGTTGTAACCATCAACTTCCCCTCCCTTTCCTCCCCGCCCTCCCCTCCTCGGAAGCAGAACACATTTCACCTTCCCGTTTCTACTACTGCTACACTCTGATAACTATAATCATTTTTTTTTTTGTTTTCATTTCACATGTTAAAATTATTTATTTGAAAATTTGTCTCAATATGAAATGGTCACTTCATCTCTATCCAACGGTCAGCATGTGATACATTTTTGTAATTTTCACATACTTCCAATCATTACTTTACTGTAATACTCTTCTATTAATTGTTTAACTTCATTAGTTTAGAGTATCGCAGACTATTTTATTTTTTATCTTCTTGAAATTTCACTCTTCCACTAATTTACTTCCTTACATTCAATTCTCATTTTTAAGATTGGTCAATAATTTTAAATTTATTTTACAAACGAAGCTAGCATTCATCAATTAAACTTATCGTTAGCAAATAATGAAGGTATCTTTTTCTGGGTTTAAAAATTATCATATCATATGTCATTGATTTTATTTACACTTAACGTCTGCAAAAAGCTTTTGAACTGTCTGTAAATTTTAAACAATTCTCTTTCACTCTGCCAAACCCTCACTATTTCTTGGCTCTTCCAACTTTTTTTAATAATAGTTTCAGTGAAGAAAAAAAAAGAAAAAGGAAAGGAAAAAACGATAACTATTTATTCGTACTCAAAGCGTAGCAATAAGTGTAGGAAACTAATTATTGATGAGATCTTTTACTTGTGCTTTTCTTTTCGAATCAAAGTTCGAAGTGTGCAGGAAGAGTGAAAGTCATGGTGCCCTTTTTTTCCGCTCAACTTAAGTACATTTAGCGCTTCTTGATTTGTTGCTTTGCAGTCGAATTGTCACAATTTGCGGCTGTAACTATCAAGTACATTCTTTCTTTTTGTTATTTTACTTGACGTTTTATAGCATGGAGAATTAGTGATAATGCTTAGCATCACTCTAAGGCTTCGATCATCTAGCTTGATCTGGCTTGGACTGATAGTAACATAGGAAAGGGAGGAATAGTAGCTATTTCAAAACTGTGACTAAGGACATGGTTATAAACCCTGCGGCCTTCTCAAAAAGATTTTTATAGCGAAGTGTGCAACTACTAAGTTGAACTTCCTAACTTTCTCCTAAAATATTCCAGGAAATTTTCATTAGTATGAAAAATTTAATTTATATATCTTGTATATGTTGCATTCATTCTTTCTGTTCCAGAGTACACGCTACCAGTGAATAATTCTCCATATTTAATTTCATCTTTTGAAAATATTCAAATTATCTGAAGGGTACGAGAAAGGAACAGAATCCTTTATTCATCCTTTATTCCATCTGACCATTACATAGAATGATTTGATTTCATAAAATTTTTTAGCGGTCTTTTTGTTGCGTCTAATGATCGTTTTGAATCAACTCCTACAGCTTTGATAAAATGACGTACAATATAAATGGCCTTATGCACGATTTACTAATTCGGTGACAGCTTTTTGAATCAATTCCTACAATTGGTTAACAACCAAATTGACGTTAAAGTAATGAAGCTAACAAGTAAAAATTTAAAAAAATAGTATTGTTTTTAGTGGTTTATGATTTCAGATTTTCATTGAAGTTAATGAACATGAAATAATCAAACTTGGCTTATTTCGAACTTCTATATTCTCTCCAGATGGTTCCCAGGAGTTCAGTGATTTTATTTCCGTAAAGAGAGCATTCTAGGCAATACACTCGACTAATGACGAATATTGGATATCGGTTGTCACTCCAACTTTTTAATATTTGAAACAACTTTTTGAGATTTTTTTCCTTCTCCTATCATTGATTCCATGTTTCTGATTATATTTGTATTGATAATGCTCTTGCTCTTCTATATCAGTACATATCAAACGCTACAATTTAATGCTCCGAAGAGGCAGATTAACGCTTCTTAC
>UPTC01001955.1:0-11487 GCA_900537255.1 Acanthocheilonema viteae | reverse complement strand
CTAATTTTTTCATATTAATTGTGACAAATGTGATTAGGTATAAGTAATGATTGTGTGTAAGTAATGATATTATACATTAATCATTCATTAATACAAGCAGTAATACTGAATGTAATTAGAATATTAGTTTGTGGAAATTACAGTTTTAAATAATTTTAACAGCAAAGGAATTTTTTAAACTGTTTAAAATTCTTTTATTGCTCAATCGATTAATTGAATTTATGAATAATATTGACTGTAAATATTGGTATTACCGAATTTTTCAAATATTTTCTCGCTGTGAAGCACTATCAGGGGGCTTTTTCAATCGTTTTTTTTGTTGTTGTTGTTGTTGTTGTTGTTGTTGTCTGGTATGGAAATAGGTTGGTTTAATTTGGAAGAAAGAGAGAACGGAACAGATATATACAATAATACAATTTTTTCTTTTAGCCATTTTTTTTTTTGGAGGTGAGAGAAAGGATGGGAAATGCAGGGCGATTACGATCAGATATCATATCAGTTGGCATTGCATGCATTGTTGACAACCGATTGCACTCTCGCGAAATGAATGCTTTATATTATTACAGCTTCATTTTATGGAAAATCCCAAAAATTAAATGAAGAAATTGGTGGATAAGTTTCACATTTGAATTTGCATAAATTTTATTTATTTAATTGTTAAATGGAAAAGAAATGGAACTGCACTGTAATTTTTTAGGTACTTTCTTAAGTGAAACAATCTAAATTTGAATACAATAAGTAAATTTCATCCTTTTTCATTTATACTCAATTGAATTATGCAAATCGATTTATTATATTTTATTATATTTAAAAGACTGATAAATAATTTATTTCCTTCGTTAGAATCATTACTTTTAAAAGTAGAGAAAGGTTAAAGTATCATGATAGTAGCATGATATAGTAGGAAAACTTCGAAACTCCAAGAATCGTAGTGGAAAAGGTTCGAAGCTATTTTTTGAAATATCTTCACGTAAAAAGCTCAAATTATCTTAATAAAAGAAGCTTAAAGTATTTCAACGAAAAAACTTTAAAACATTTCGGCAAAATGAAACTCAAAGTAAAATGTTTTTAATGGAAAAAGTACGAAGTTCCATTTGCTACGAATGTTGCAGCATAAAACTAACATGATAAAGTTAGTGGTAATAGTTCGCATTAGCCAAGTACAATTGCTATTTCTAATTGATTTAAAAATATTTCCAATTCATATAACACGTAAGCTCCGTTTTTTTTATAAGTTATCAAGAATTATCAGTGAAAAATTGAATTATATTGACAGGTTAGTATTACTTGCACACTAATTTTTTGCAGTTGATAAATATTAAAATGATGAAAATATCAAATTACTCCTGCGAGCGATCATTTTGATGCAAACTCTTTTTTTTAATCTAAAAATTTTATTTTTATTTTTCCTTGAATATTTGTCAGTAAAATAATTTTGCTGAATAAACGTTATGCAGATTCAATAAAGAACGAAAAAAAGGGGAAGGATAGTACTTTTATAAAATTTATTAAAAAAATTTTCAGATAGATAAAGATAGTTCTCATACCTTTTGTTCCCTACTTTTTTTTTTAATATAAATCTTTTTCTCAAGCACAAATAAATTTGTCTTTATTTAGGAGAGTAAAATTGAGAATAATTGACGCAAATGCTTTTAGCTTTATCATTCAAAACACCTGCTCGTGCGGGAAAATTAAATTGAAATGATAATTTGCTATTGCCTTCCGGCTAACTTTCTTGCAATTTTATTTGATTACAATTTGAAAGCGGAAAATATTGCTGCATTATCTATTGATTTTGCTAAAATTTGTACAAAAAAAATTTTTTCCCATAGAAAAAAAAATTTTTTTACATTCTCATGTTTTTTAAAAGAAATAAAGAATTTTATTTGAGAAGAAATGTGAAAAAGTAAAGCAATCCTCTATTTTACTTTAATGTACCACCACCTCAGAAACACCTGCTCTCGGGAAAGTATAAGTGGAAATGATAATTGTTCCTTCCCGTATTTCTTCATCCTTCTCCTTCAGCTATTAATCTTGAATTTGTAGGACAGAAATATAGATAAATTTAGCCCTGAAGCAACTATTTGATTGACGGATAGCTTAAACTCACTAAACATCCATTTCATTTTTCCCCCACCCGAAAGCGACCACTTCAAAAAGTGTTTTTCACATTTCAATCGATTCCATTTCCTCATTCCTTTTCCTCCGATGCTTTAATAGCATCATCATTACCATCATTACCACCATTATCATTATCATCATTACCATCATCATCATCGTCATCATCATTATTTATTATCATTATTGCTATTATGCTATTATTGGATATACATTTTAAAATTTTACTTAAAAATTTAAATATTTGAGAAAAAAATCAAATTAATCGGTATTTTTTACAAATATATGTTTTCTTTTCCCTATCAATGAACTCTTCTTGAATTTTCTATAATTTAATTTTGATACCCTTTTAAATTAACTTTTCCAACAATTCTAAAATATGAAGTTTTTTATCTTATGAAGTTTTTTAGTTTTTAACACTAGTTTATTCTTTTTATCATTTTTCAATGTTTTTTTTTTTCAAAAAATCTAAGTTAATGAAGATACTGATTGATAAATGAATAAATATTTCCTCCGGCAGCTCATAATAACTAAAATTTAATTAACTGGAATTTTTTTTCAAATATACAATTTTATTAATTTTTTAAGAAATTTATTATCATTAATAGGAATAGTTTTAATCGATAATATTACTCAAATAAAAAAAAAGAGAGAGAAAGAGAAGATATGATCTGAGAGGGAATGATCGAAGGGGAAAATATTCTCACTTAGAGAAGTGGAATAGTTACAATCAGCGCCATCGTGATGGATGGGTGTTAGCAATTGAGAGCGAAAAGCTTAACCGTTATATTTACCAACCCGATTAGCGCCATACTGCAAGCACTTCAGGTAATAACAATTGGGAAATATGATGCTTCCCTAACATCGGATTAGCAAATTCAGAAGAGAGATATAAGTTTAAAATCAACATTAAGAATTATTTCTTCTTTCTCTTTCCTTTCTCTCTCTCTTTCTCTGTCTCGTTCAATGAATGAGTGAGATAAGATTTACTTTGCTTATTTCACATAACTGATAGTAATAAATATTTGGAAGATCAGGAAAGCATGGTAGTTGTAGCAATTGGAAGCTTTAATATTATAAATTGAGGAGATTATTATGTTGATATTATATGGATATTTACTCTCTCATAAATCCGATCGTAATATTCTGAATGCTTAAATATCATCTCATTGGAAAGCTGTGATAAGTAATAGTTAGAATTCTTAGATATCTCTCCATTAAAAGCCATAAATAAGCCATCTGAGTGGAATGAAGAGAAGTTAATCAAGCGAAAGCATATCAAACTATTTCAATAAAGCACTGATTAATTCCTCGTAAATTTTAATAGATGTTATTGCCTATACGATTTCATTTTTATTACTTCAAAAACTTATTGATTCAATGACAGTCTAATCAAAAAGGATTTTACATTATTTACATGATATTCTTAACTAATTTAACAGTTATGTTAAAATATTGAACATTTATCCATTTAAAATTTCATTTTGTTTTCCTCAATTTATTTAAAAAGTAAAGAAGGAGAAAGAGAGGAAAGTTGGTAAAAAAAAAAGAATGAAATAATTTTCTCACTACAACAATATATCTTTGTATTTTGTTGCTATGCAACCATAAAATTTAGAAAAACGAAAAAATGTTTTGTTCTTTAAAAATTTGTCACGGTATGCTTGATAACAAAAGAAAGTAATTCCTTATAAAACGATAAATTTAAAAACAAATAAATTAAATGAATTTAAGAAATAGTTGTAAAGCTTAACCAAAAGGTTGTTTGTTATATTTGAAATGGGAAAAGTAAAGAAAAAGTGTCAACAAACAATAATAAATTTATCAATTCTATGACATTTAATTATCAAAAGATTTTTTTTAATTGATAAATTTAAACATTATATTTGAGAATGAGTTTTTTTTTTGTTGCAAAATTCATTTTTACATGCAACAAATCAATGTTTCATCTTAGGCAATGATAGGAACAGTTATATTGATTTGATCTGACCTGATAAGAATCACTCACTTAGACATCAACTCATTCCTTGTCAATATCGTCTAAACATGAAAGAATTTGAAGAGAGATGAATATCAGTCAATTCCTTCGATAAATATCAAATAATTTCCTTCGCGCAATTGTTGTAAAAGAGAGCAAAATGTGATGGTAATATTGTAAACATGTAACTAATTTGAACGGTTTTCAGATAGAGTAAAAGAAAGTTAAAGAATTATTGCTTGTATGAAATTGAAAGTGAAATAAGTTGAAAAATAAATAATTAAGTATTTTTATTGAATAAAAGAAATTTGCTTAAAATTGTTTAAATATTTAGCACTGTATTTAGTTGTGCCTAATGTAGATTCAATCTTTTGTATCCAAAAATTTAATTAGAATTAATCAAAGTTTAAAAAAAGATTACTATGAAGCAAAAATAAAAGTAAAAATGAAAACGAAAAATTTTTCCCAACATAAAACGGGATGAGTCAGCCTTTCTATAAGTCAATTACGTACAAAATGTTAAAGTACATATAAACATATTTCATATTGTATAATAAAAATGATGACAAATATGATTAATTTATAAATTGGACGATAACATCTTGTCATTACTTAAGACATGGTCGTCGAGAAAGTTCTCAATAAAATTAAAAAAAGAAACTTTGCTGATTGTTGTAGAAGCTTTCAAAACGATTAATAAAAATAATCAATACGAAAAAAATTGAATTGCAAAAACATAAAAACAGTAAAACACAATAATTCACTTAATACAGAAAAGATAAAATGAAAAATACTAATTTGCCTGTCACGCCATAGAATATAATGAATTAAAAACATACCAATATGAATTCCACATCTTCTCTTTCGAGACTTTTAAAATCATCTAAACGTGTTTTGCGTAAACTTTGAATATCTTTGAAGTGCCGCCATGCGTAATCCTCCAACAACGAATCGATGTCGATATGACTTTGTGCCATTTATTTAATCAAGATTAACAGGTTAATTTGATTTTAATTGTAACTGCAATATTAGGAAGTGTAACAATGATCATTTAATATCATATAATAAATTTTAACACGTCGACGACACGCAGCAGATTTTACGTCATGACCATTATAGCATTAATTTGCTATATTAATCTAATTATGTACGCAATAAAATTTATATACTAATCCTGCAATATTTTCAATATAAAAACACTTGTTTGCTTGATTATGACTTCCACTGATGGTAATAACGCACTTTGCACGTATTCACGTATACTATTCACAGCAATGATAAGCTTTTGAATTACTATAATGGAAAAAAATTGCTTAATTATTTAATAATAGTTGAGCAAAATAAAAATATCATCTTCAAAGCACATTAAGATTTCATTCATATTACATGTAGAATTTGATGTACAGTACCACATTGTAAGTATAGAATTTGATGTACTCTTAACAAATCAAATTCTACGTAACAAATCAGATTTCATATATGCATATTTTATTTTTACAAACTAAAATTAGATCAAAAAGAAATGAAAGATTTAGCAGTTCACCAAACCATCTCAATTGCTATTGGATGATATAGCGACAAAATTGTTGTGACAATTGGAAACTCGAACTTTAATTAACGATTTTTGAATTAAGTTATAATTTAATCCGATCAAGTGCAATTTGATCGTAATATGTGGAATGAAAGAGTCAGAGCAATAGCAACCTAACAGCAGCAACTAAACGTGCACAAGAAGGAAGAGGAAGAGGAGGAGAAGGAGGAGGAGGAAGAGGAGGAGAAGGAGGAGGAGGAGGAGGAGGAGGAGGAGGGAGAGGTTTGGTCTATTTCACGGATAGCTCCTCTCCTCATAGATTTTGTTTTTCGTGTCGTCTTTTGTCGATGTCGTTTGTCGTCGATAATGATGCTCCGCCTTTGGTGACAGACATATTCTCCATTTTCGGTTGCATCAATCGGATGAAAAGCATTGATCATTCCATTGATGCGATTTTTTTTTTTTTTAAACTGATCATTCTTTGCTAATTGAGAGATTTTCATCGTTTACTGGAGAATTGAGAATTGAAGTGAAAATCACTGGCCATTGTTTATTAAAGCAGGAGAAATTTTAGATGGAAAATTTCGACGATAATCCAAAAATGGACAGGAATAATTTTGATGATCGATATTGTTATGTTGAGTTAAAAGCAGTTTTGTCATTAAAATTTACTGGAATGGAAGGTATTATTTTAAAATGGAAATGAATTTTTGAAGAAAATAAAAATTTCATGAATTTTTTTGAATGTTTTGTAAATAAATTCACTGACACATTATCCTAGTATTCAATCATTTTTCGTAATATTAAGTTAAAAATACAAATGTTATACTCAAAACAAATTTAAATGTATCAGAAACCGCTCGAAAATCTAATTTTTTTAATTAGTAATTTGACAAATCTCCAACTGTTATCCTTTTCCGATTCATTGTTCTTCCTGACTGATAAAAAATTTAGCAAGCAAGTTGACCTTTCTATCTCGTTGATTCATACTGATATAAGCACTTTCTTCATCCTTTGAGCGAGGAAGAACTTTTTCACTTGTTTTTTTTTTCTTTTTTAAGAGGAAAAGCATTTGTTTTGTAAAACGTGTGACATTATTGTGTCAGTTTTTGCGACTGATAGATGATTAATGTTTAATTAATACGTGAAGGCATTCACGTAAATTACAATATAATGAGCAAATGATCGGTCACTTTTCTTTGAATCCAAATTAATTATAATAGCTTTGGAATCAATGTACTGAAATTCCATCGTAAATTGCATCCATTCCTAAATAATGTATAGAAATATTTGAAATTCATTAATGCAAATTTTATTGCTAATGTTTTTAAAGCTTTTTGAGATTCCACATCTGCATTTAATGTTCTATTAAAAAAAAATTGAAATTTAATCAGTACCGTATGCCATCAGTGATTTTGTTGTTTTTTCTTTTAGACTGGGAAAAAATTGAATGTGAATAATAGGGTCAATAATCTACCGAATGGTGATGTCATCTTTTCGTAAAATAATACAATGATTCATCGAATGTATGAAGAAAAAAGGAAAAAAAAACTTATTTTCATTATAATTAAGTGTCCTGTCAAATTTTTATGGTTCATATAGCAAGAAATCTATAGGCAAAACTTTTTCCGGAAAATTAAATTGTTGATGATTACTGTAAGCAAAGTGATTTACTGTATTTCAAGCTACCGTATTCCAATTTTTTCAATAATATTTTGTTTGTTGAACCTTTCGATCCCGCTAACAATCACATGGATGCCATTAACTTCCAGTTAAATTAAACTATACAATATTCATTTGTTACGGAAAGTCAAATTAATTTGAAAATTTCAGATTCTATAATAAAATAATCTCAGATTCTATGATATTCCGTAATAATTTTCAGAAACAACATCCAGCATACATTCCGATAAAAATTATTGGCAATTTAAAAAATTTCGAATATTTCCAAAATCCGGAATTTATTTCGTTTATTGCTTTCGTTTTTCATTTGAAATTGGAATTTATTTTCCGGAGCTATACCTTACCCATCTCGCTTATTTCTTCTCTCTAATTTATTTACCAAAGGAAATTCATTAATGATTTTTCGCTTCAATTTGTGTTCCTCTGTGAATGAAATCCGGAAATTCCATTCACTTTCAAAATTTCATTCAATGAAATTCTATTCACTTAGAATGGCATTCACTTCCAAGTGAACTATAAAAATTGAAAAATGGAGGAATTAACTTTGTAATCAAATCGTAACTATTACTTTGAATACTACTAGTTTGTTAATATGCACCAAGATTGAAATTAATTTTTTTTTTTGGAAAAGATGAAAACTACAAATGAATGTATGATAATCTATCCTATACAATCAAGTATCAATCATCATAGAACAGACAAGGTTCGATTATACAGTCTCTACAAATCTTCACAAAAGCAGCTATCACTGAATACCATTTACGATGATCATACAATGGATTCCGTTTTTTCCAATCTGTCCCTCATTGTTAATCATTTGTATAATTTCAACTCAATCCTTTTCCAGTTGAAAACGTTTAACCCAGAAACTATATCTAAGATTTGAATTTCATTTTCAAATCTTTTCCAGATTACTCACGTGCCTCTTTTGCAGCCATTTACGCCAAAATATATTTTGTGGTCCGCAACATTTATCGAATCACATATTTTATTTACCACATAAATCCAACGTATATATATATAACAAAAATATTGAAAACAAAACTAATAAAACAATAAAGAATTAAAACAAATAAAAAAAATAATATCAGAAAAATCAGCAATCAATTAGAAAATACACAATTTACAAGAATGCCTAATGATGCGTTGATATTTGACAAAAATTCCACCCCGAAATCTATTCCGCATAGCAATCCAGCAATTTCAAAGGGAAAAGTTAATTTATCATGTTAAATAGTGATATCGCACAATATCTGTCTCAAAAAATGTAAGTTCAGTCATAAATAGTACTCAATTTCTTCAAATTCATATCACTTCAGAAAATTCTAAAAAATAACATCACAAATATCGTTCACCACTAAGATTCATATTCCGAAATCGTTTTTCTGCTAGGAAAGGTAATATTTGCATTATGAAGATTACGAATTTTCTGTAATTTCTCATACGTGTCATTCAAAAATCGTAAATATCCACAAAATATTTTAGCATTTTAAAGAATAGATTCTGGAATCGTCATCTCTATTTGATTTTTCTTCAATCGGAACAATACACCGAAGAAGCCATTGTCAGAATTTATGTTAATAAGTATTTAAAACAAAAGCTTTGTTAGCTTTTGGAAAAGTTTTACAATGAGATCGCTGCAATATAATAAATTTAAGGTAGATCATCAAAATGTGGCAGATTTGAAGTTCTTCAACTTCTCTTTTCGTTGAGAAAGTTGACTGGCGAACTAATAATAAGTGAATTTAAATGAAAGATTGGAATTGAAACAAAAAAGACCATCATTTCTAGTTTTCTGTCATAATCTTCGAGCGCACACTCGTGGGAACCATCCTCTAATCACAATAATCTTTTCTTTTTCCGATTCCGTTGTTTTCTGCTTATTCAGTAAGGCGCCATAAAACCAATGTTTACTAACTCGAGTTACCATCCAATGTTCGCCAACCTGCAAAATCTTCACATAACAAAAAAATCATGATTATGAGAGCAATATCAAATCTTAAAAATATGATTTCACAAAAAAATTCTCAGCCTAATATGATTAAGTTGAAATTTTTGCATGCTGTAAATTAAATTGAAAATCGAGGAATGTATGATAACTTGCAATAAGTAACTGAAGTGAAAATAAAGAGAAGTTGGACTTACCCTCACTAGTTGCCGTGTTTCATCTGACCACGGTTGACAAAACCAAACAGATATGCCAAATTTAAGTGACGAACAATAACCACCCGAAAAATCCCGTATAATTTCAACTTCATGAGCATTATCTCGCTTGTATTTCTTTTGTAACAATTGTTCCTCCTCAAATATTTCTCCGAAATGATAAAAACATTAAATTCCGTTATTTAAATTCAATAATGCAAAAAAAAAGAAAAGAAAATTAATCTCAAATAGCAAAACTATTATGGAATTTATGTTAATGAACATTCGAGAATTACTTGAGAAAGCATGCACCATTGCATTTCTGTTGAAATCAGTTGTGCAAGAATCTTTATCAATGAAAACAATTTAATTTACTTCTAGCATTCTTTAGTACAATGATAAAAAGGCATTTTTTTTAAACAAAACGAATATTTCAAATCGAGCAACTAATAAATCAAAATGAACTCCGCCAAAAAAAAGATGTTAATTATTTCTTTTGAACAAATTGACGAATTTATTTATGCGTAAGTGTGTCGATTTGAGAACTGAAGAATAACCCATCCCATCATACTATCACAACCACCAACAACAACCAACCAATCTACTCTACAATAACAATAATCTTCTAAATGGTTCCAATTAAAAGCTTTATTGTGACAAAAGTGAGAGTCATACTCCAAAAGAAGTACTAAGGACAGTCAATGCCTCTATCATCGTTCCACAAACGGACATTAAATAATGCTCAAATGAATATATCCTCAACCTAAACTGTCCATTGAATTTCAGCGATAGAGATTTGAAAATTTCTTTCAATATATCAAGGACAAAGAATAAAAAGATAGCACTTTTTGTGAAACAGTAATATTTAAAGAAAAATAAATTTTCCTTAGTAAGTCCTGAATAATTTACGCTGTTCTTTTCATCGTAAATATTTGATAGATATATTTGTTTTTTAAAAAATTATCTTAATTTGACACGACATGTGAAAAGTTTCCGGATAGAAAGCACCACTGATTTAGAAAATCAACAAATAAGTAAAAGTTTTCTGGAATGCTCCAGAAAATTTCTGCCGATATTTTTTTAATCACAGAAATAATTGAAATTCAATTTAGAGTTGCAGTAATTAAATGCATAAAAGTAGCTTAAATTTCTATAAAAAAATTAAATAACAACCAAAAGATATTTTAAAATGTAATGAACTCTTATCATAAGAAAAATGGTAGCAACTATCTAAAATGGCTTATTTGTATAAATGTAGGAAGACTGGACTATTTCAAACAGTTTCTAAAATTATTTTTCATTTTGCGTTTGATTATTCGTTTAAATACTAACCGAAAGTGTAAATTGTGTAGTTGAATGTACGATAGGCCACCAAATTCCATTTCCTTTTGGTATACCATCCCATGTTAATAAAACATCGGATATATTACGACGCCAACCCAAATCATAAGGATAGATAAATGCAGTATTTCGTTTACGTGCATTTGCTTTATCAACTGCAATGAGCATAAATGTTCATAAATATTTGACGGTAACATTTGAAATTTAGTATTTAGTATTAAATAGCATTTGAAATTTAGTATATAATTGCAAGTGCTGAATAAGAATTACTGCCTGAGTAAGCAGAATTTATAATAGTGTAATTTTATAACATACTGTTCGCTCAAAAGTTAGCTAACTGCAAACTGCATATCAAATTTGAATGTTTAAGCAGGACTTGTCTATAGTTGAAGCACATTAGCATGTCTTACAAATATAATTTTTCATATGCAGATTATAAAAAACAATTAAATGTTAACAAGAATTTTAGAAATCGTTACAATAAATATTACCGATATAATCCTCAATACCAGTACGATTTCGAATTATACCTCGAATTTGTATACCTAATAAAAAACCGACTGAAATTATAACACCCAATGTAAGGCCAAATGCAAATGTGACAAAAATAAATGAATATAATGATAAAGTAATCAGTTCATTGCCATTACCATAACTGAAATACCACATCTGAAATTGTGACTTTGGACTTCTT
>UPTC01001954.1:0-11488 GCA_900537255.1 Acanthocheilonema viteae | reverse complement strand
TAGTGAAAAGCTATTTTGAAATTTCAACTCCACCAATTTTTATTATTAAGTCAGGACTGTGTTTAGGATGAAATGATGAAAAAAGCACGTGAAAAATTAGCAGCAAGTCAAGCGGTTATTCCACCGGTTTCTATTCCTACTGTTCCGCACGAAAGGTACATTTGCTGCTTTATCGTTACCTTATCGTTTGTATAATTTGGAAAATGTGGTGAATGTAATATGCTAGTAGCAGGAGCAAAAGCTGATGAAACCACTTTTGCAAAAAAAGACTTTCGAGATTCTAACCTTTTCACAAGGAATAATTTTCCTCTTAATCGTTCGTACTTAATGTAAATACTATTCTTTCTTTATTGGAAAGTTGGCATGTTATTCTCTGATTTGCATAATTTTGCAGTCTGAAGAGAATATGTGAAAAAGCTGACATCAGTGAGGGTGTGGTTCGCTACATCGTTGCTTATTGGTCGTTAAAAAGGAAGTCACGATTTGGAGTGCCGTTGTTACGAAGATTAATTGTGAGTAGCGTTTGAAAATACAAATATTACTACAGAATTCACCAGTGGTGTGTTAGGAAGTCAACTCTTTTTCTTATTTGCGTCAGTAGTACTGAAGAAAGTGGATAAAAACGCTATTCCAGATCTTTGTATATAGCAAGTTAATAACAATTATAGAAGGAGTTTTCAAAAACTAAGATATTGAACTCTGGAAGTCCAACAAATTGAATGATATTGGACTTTTCCAGCATAGCAAAACACTTCCCAAGTCTGCTGACTTCTGTTCGACATCTGGACAGGAGGCACATCCTAATGAAACTAAAACATACTTCTTGCTGCGAACGAATCTTGAGCGTGTTCGTCTATTATGTGAGCTGGTAAAAAAGCGGGAAAAGATGAAAAAAGAATTTGTAGGTTATCTTTCACTTATAGTTGAACTTTTCAGTTGGAAAAGAAATTAGATTTTAGTCTGCGCATGATTTGAAACTCTTTTGTTGGTATTGAATATTTATTTCTGTTCTATATTTTAATATTTTCGATGAGTTTTTCAGAATGACTTCTCTTTTCATTGTAGTATGACTCAACTGCTTCCTTGCTGAATCGATTGACAAAGCCATTAAATGAAATAATGAGTGAAGTAATCGAAAAAATTGCTAGCAAAGATTACAACGATGTGAGTTCTACAGTATATATAAAATAAATAATTAGGTTCACTTATTTTTTCATCTAAACTAACAAAGAAATCTCTATTTTCAGCTGAAGGGATTATGGATTATTAACTCATCCATTGGTTTTTGGAGAGATATTGAACTTACAGTTTTTCCTTGATTTATTTTCCTTCTTTCTACCAATAGTATGTATATTCATTGATGCTAGCAAACTTTTCATTATAAAATGCAGAGCTTCTTCGATTTGCTTTTTTGTTCACTTTTTTATTGACAAAATGTTCATTACAGGTGTTCGCGAAGCCGGTAACTGAAAAGGAGGTGCCTGGTTATTCAACCGTTATCAAAAATCCGATGGATTTGTCCACTATGCGAAAGTAAGTCCATAATTTTTCACTCTTATTTTTGATGTAATTTCGAAAATAAGGAAATTTATCTGAGTTCTGTAATAAAAGTCTGTCACAAAAGTCACATGACATATTTTAACAGGAAACTTGCAAAAGGTGATTACAAAAACCTCTCACAGCTCAAGTCTGATTTCACGTTGATGATGAACAATTGTTCAACATTTAATCGACATAATGAATTCTTCTGGAAATATGGTCATCGACTTCATCGCATTGGTTTGAAATATTTCACAGCTGCTGAAAAAGACGTGCAGGCTCTTACTTTGGTATGAATATTCCAATGTTTTTAAATTACTGAGCCATACTTTAAAAGCTTTGCGCTGTATAACTTGATTGCTTACTTGCTTGTCTCAAATTATTTAATACAACGTGAGAAGGAAAAGGTTCTCTATTTCAACTTTTGTTGTTGTCTCAGCAAAAGAACGGGAAAGTTTACTTCTTCTACAGAAGCCACTTGCATGATTTTTATTAGAAAATTGTTTCTGGATTCCTGGATCTTCATTTGATGATTGTCACAATTTGAATATAAAAAAGTGGTAAAAAGCTCACAAAGATACCAATCAGAAAATAATTCGCTTCATTATAAATATTATGCAGGCAAATGGAGTATTGAAAACCATATCAAGCATATCGTATACACCTGTAGAAAGTTCGAAATTTGACAACGAAGAGGAAAACGATGAAGAATTGGATTTTGTACAGAAAAAAATGTCAGCATGCCGCAGTTCAAAAGGTGAAAAGACGGTCTCAAAGAGAATATCAACTCGGAAACGTACTTTACGGACTTTTGATGATAACATTACACCGAAGCGTCCCAAATACAACTTGGGTATGTAAGATTGGTCAGGTATCAATCACAGTCATCGTGGAACAAGATGACTTCAGCTTTATTGAAGTGTAACCATGGATTTCGGGCCTTTGCTGATTTCCTTCTCTGATTCTTATTTAACCTCAGTTTAACTGCTAGTTTCATTATAAAGTCTCTGTCTACTTGTGTCAGCTATATTAGAAATGACATTTATTTTAGAGTACGCATAAGTAAAATTATTTCCCTTTTTTTGTTTAATTTCCGCTTTTTTTGCTTTCAGCTGTAGAGTCATTTATGACCTACAGAAAAGGTCCACTGAAAAGTCCCAAATTTTTGACAACTGACACTTCTACAATGGAAGAATCAAGCTCTGCTGAAGATGAAATGCCTCTTCGACGAGGACGACGAAGAAGCACAAGAAAATCTCGAAGGCTAATGCCACCACCACCTACGGAACGTCCTGTTGGTAATATTTTTCAATAAGTTGTGAAATCCTTGATATGAATTATTCTAATTTTAGGACAAGCCTGCAGTTTTAAGTTATTTAAAATCAATAAAGGCCGCAGCAGATTTATTTATACTGTCCTCTCTTTTTAGTGAAAATATTTTGTTCTAACAAAAGCGATCTTTTCTTTCTCTTCAAAGGCTTACGGGTTTTAACGTAGTTAATTCTTTGTCAATCACTACATGACATTGTTTCTTTACTTACTTGATGAAATACTTGTTCTACCATACTGTCATATCTTTCGTCAGCTCGAATTTTGCTGGATAAATGTCTTGTTCTAAAAAAGGTATTACAGAAACAGTTGAAGTGGCATGTGAATTCCAACATGACGATATTGTTTGGATAACAGAAAATGGTGAACGTAAAATTGGGAGGGTCATCGATTTACGAATGAGAGTAAGTTTTCAAAATTATCATAATTTTCAGTGTTTAGGGATTTTTTAATATTCTGTTTTCAGATATCACATCTGATCTGTTGAATAGCTAGTTAGACATATATTTTATATTTTACGCTTTATTTCGGAGTAATTTATCATAATTTCAGGTTTTGCTAGCTGATTTGCCAATAGATGAAATGTTTAGCGCAAAGCCCCATGATTACACACAATATGTTTTAGTCTTGTATTTTGACAGTCAGAAAAATTGGTAAGAATTTAAATAAAATTTCTTTTTCCACAATAGCAGTAAAAATTGGAATAGCAAAAGGAAGGATGCTTTCGCAATCATACATAAGTTTTGAAGATGGGACGATTTTTTATTGACTCTTTTTGCATTCAAATTCGAATTTATTGCTTCACCCTGGTTCTCCATGATCGGTCTAAAATTCGGTTATTTTCTCACTTAATTTTTTTAATATGTCATATTAAGCTTTCGAACATATCCTACTTTATTCATGATTTTTTCAGAATAAATGATGTTTTTTTTCTAACGAATTTTATTTGTAGGCGATGGGTTCCAGTTAAATACGTGTCGTACTGTCTTGTGAAATCTATAAAACTTGAAGACTATCCTCCTGCTGTGCGAGAAGCATTAAGAGAAGCAAAAGCATTCTTGTAGGTATTTTCAATTCCGTTTTCACGCTACCTGATTTCAAGCAGCTATGTGGTACCAGAAATGGTTTTGCATATAATTGAGGATAGTAAATTTTAAACATTAATGGAAATATTTAAATAGAACTGTATATCCATGGTAGGCAACTTTTTTATGAGTGTAATAATTTAAACTACTTTCAGAGGTATATGAAATATTTGCGAGAAAATGAAGCATTGTTATATTAATCCATTAAATCATGTCTATTGTGTCGAATATCGTTATTGCTTTCGTTTGAACATGCTGAGTAAACGTCGACCATTAATTGAGAATAGCGTGGTATTTCTCTTCATATAACTCATATATCAAATTAAATATTTCATTCACTCTTGTAATACAGTTTATATTTCTGACATGAATGAACGAGTGATATTTATATATGTTGTCTTAAATTGTATGTATTACAAGCGATGGAGGATTTGTTTTTATCAAATATACGGAAATAATGGATTATTTGTAACTGGGCAAACATGGAAAATCTAAGGCTAATGGATTTGGGCAGAGGTTATGTGTCTTTGGTTAATGCACATGAACGAAGTAACGCCACATCTGCGTGACGTTACTTCCTTCTAGCGGAGATACGTAGCGGGACTTTTCCTAACTCTGAGAGATATATCGCAAATTCAATATAGTTTAATTCTGTCCTTATGTTACTAAGAATGCTGATATTTCCATTGCTTCAGTTCTTTTATTCCCTATTTTTGCATTTTCTTGATTTAAATCAATGGTAACGGTATAAAATTATATTTTCGTAACTCATATAACGTAAAAATGTATTATTGCATTTCTCCTAACTAAAGAAGTGATTGTACTGTGTCTTCCGAATGTTAAGGAAGGGGATGATAAAATTATGAGTTTATCAGATTGTTCTTTTGATTCCTAGTTACTATAATGGTGCATTTCTTCAAGAAATCTTCCTCTTCTAAAAATTCACTTATTGCTTGCAAGAATGTATTATGTCGCATTAATTGTCAATGTAATACTCGTTGTTTTCCGCTCAACCGACGTCTCCTAACTTTTGGAATATTCTAAAATCATGCAATTATTTCCGGCCTGATGAACCAGAAATGTAAAGAGGATAAAAGGATGATAGTTGTTCTGGTATTAAATCACCTAAACTTTCAGAAGAAGATATGACGTTGCCATATTATTGTAAATCAAAGTATATAGTTATTAAAAAGCTAGCCTAGCTTGAAATCTTTTATAGAACAATCATTCTTTGTTGACATTACTATCGTTACTGTATCTACTTGGTAAGATTGAAATATGAAGTTATTTTAAACCGGAAATGTACGGAATAAAAAGGAGTAATGAGAATAATAATGATAGAATACTACCAAGAAATCGAAAAAAAAAACAGTAAAGACCTTTTCGCTTCTGTCAAGGGGTTTTTACAATGTTACTGTTTGAACTGATACTATAAATTTCAATTGAAAAAAAGGGAAGTTTGAAAAGGGAAATTTTTATCAACACTTATATTTTTATCGCAACAATTCGATAAAATTCAGACATTTATTCATTTATGATTAGAGTAATGTATTTCACAGAAAAAAAAATCTGGATTTGAGCTTATTACGTTCAGCTTGAAATACTTTATATCAATTTCAATTTATGTTTGATGAAAGAATAGTCAAATGGAATGATTTTAGAATAATCAGATGGAATGATTCTAGATATTGTTAGTTTATTTTGCAAAAGAAATTGATATCATCCGAAATGGTTGAATAATTTGAGCGCTTTCTCCGTCGAGGATTATACATTCTAACTATTAAAAAATCATCCTTAAGTCTACTTAGATGTAAGTGGAAACTTCATCATCCTCAATCTTACTTGAACGTAAGTGGAAGTTTCATCATTCTCAATTCTATTTAAACGTACGTAGAAACTTCATCATCCTCAATTTCACTTAGACGTAACGCCCGTTCGTGTACATTACATCTTTTGGGCAGTTCCGGTCTTGAAACGATCACTGTGCTCCTGTGTTTTTTAATTCAGCTGCAAATTGCAAATGGTTGGTTACTGTTCATTTTGTTCCCGATAATAATGTTGCAATTTTTGATGGAGTCGGGTGGATGATTTCCGGAAAGTCTGTGAATAATAATTGTTTTAATGATTTATATTTTAAAAGACGAGTAAATTATATATTATAGCTTGCATTTCGTACTAGTTACTTAGATGGCTCGCGTTTTATACTAGAAAGTCATTTAGATAGCTTGCACTTTGTACTAGGAAGTCACTTAAATAGCTCGTATTTTGTACGAGATAGCTTGAATTTTTATACTAGAAGGTCGCTTAGATAATTTGCATCTTGTATCAAAAAGTCACTTAGATAGCTTGCATTTTGCACTAGAAAGTCACTTAGATAGCATGCATTTTGCAGGGAGAATGGATCATACATTATAGCTTGCATCGTGTAACAGGATTAGGTTGCATGTTGTGGTTTGCATCTTATAACGATAGGTTAGTTATATCTGACCAAGAGAGGAAAGGAATAAGGAAATATAGTATGTATAGCGTACGTTGTGCATGTTACGAATCATGATATCTTTTATGAACATTTGTTAAGGAATGGTGTAATTTTTTATTTCACTTATTTTAATTTAGGAATCATTTGAAAAGATATGGAAATGGTTTGCATACGAAATGTATTGACAAGAGCGGTTACTTCACGAAATCGTTTTACACTATTGATGAGGAATACGAGGTTTACCACAGGTTATTTATTTATTATTGTAGGCTTATTTTAGAGTTTTTTTCTGAATTTTCACCAAAAACTTTAGTCTGACGGTAATAGTAATTAATTTTATTGGATTCGATTAAAGCTGTAGTCCAATGAAGTTCCATAAACCCATCCTTTGAATTTTGAGCGATGAATAATCTGTGATTTGAATTGCTTTGCTTTAGAGACGGTGCTATAATTGCCTTGGATTTTCTTAAGACATTCAGTATTTCGTTACTGTTCTAGCACTTTTTTATTAGTACGATATCTGGTTCAAGGAATTCTTTTGCTAGTAATTTTCTTTTTATCCCTTATTGTTCATTGTTGCAAACGATTTTACTACTTAGTCGGAAAGCAGTCAACGAATAAGACAGGACAAATGACAATCTAATATAAGCCTCTCTTTTGATGTACACAAATTTCTGTTTCAGGGGGTGCAGCACAAGCACCAGTTCCATTAGAAAAGTCAGCTTCAAAATTTCCAGAAGACAAAAAATCGACTTTAACATCTACAAAAACCGAGAAGTCCGATGATGCTGGAGGATCATGCACAATCACAGAAAAAAAACAAGAAACGGAGCCACAAGCTCCTTCTGTAAATGATGGCAAGGGGATAGATTTATCCTCCACATCAATTATGGACCGGAAAATTGCCCAGTTAGCATTGGAACCTGGAAAGGCATCCCCACTTCCACCCCGCGACGGCGAAAAGGTGGTGTCGGAACGGATCCTTCGGTTAGCAAACGAAATAGTCAGTTTAACGATTTTTGAAGTGGCAGATCTGAATAGCACGTTAAAAAAAAAATTGAATTTGCCAGACTTTCCTGTCTCTGTTCAATCATTCGCTACTTCAGGAGCTACGTCTGCTACAGGTAAAAGTTTTCATCATGAAGTTTTGAATTCTCAGTGCAGAAAATGTCGATGTTTTTGAATTTCCCGTTTTTTCTTTTATAAGCGAAACATTGTTATATTAAATTTACTCATATTTTGCATTTTTTTCTTATATGTATTAAATTTTTTTATTTAAGGAGAAGAGAAAGCGGAGAAACCTCAATTATCGCAAAAGACATTTTTCTCTGTGAAATTAACGAAAGTGGATGATTCAAAGAAGATCCCATTAATCAAAGAAATCCGTACAACAATTGAAGGTTTTAATTTGGTACAGGCGAAAAAATTTGTGGAAACATTGCCTGCTACGGTGAAGGAAGATCTGAGTAAAAATGAAGCTGAAGAACTGAAAACAAAACTTGAAAAATTAGGTGCTGTCTGTGAAATTGTCTAAACTTTCCTCGTTTCAACGTCAAGCCTTGTGGAACTAATATGCATAATCATTTAATGAGGGAAGATTTATGCTACAAAGCTTCCATAGACCTTGAATGTGTTTTCGATGTATCCGTGGTTTTTTAAATCTTACTAGTCTCTTTTAAAGCTACTTACGGTAGTTCCTTTTTTATACGCTTTGTCAAATTTAAAATATAAGGTTCAAGAATTTACAAAGGGAGATAATCAGAAAAAAATTTAATTATGCCGGTTGGCTAGGTCTTCACTATTCTTTTACTCTTTTATAGTTTAATTTGCTGTTAATTTTTATTGTTTTTGCAGTTGTGTACAAAAACTTTTAAGAGAAATAGTGAGTTCTGAGTTTTTCCCTATATCGAATAGTATGAATTGAATAGTTTCAAGTGCGCTTAATTTTTCTCCTTCAGCTGCGGTTCTATAACGTATATGTTTAATTTTTTTTTATCCGCGGGTAAGATAAGAGCGATAGCTTTGTGCACATTTCGCAGAAATATTTGTTATATTTGTTTGTATTTGTTTACCGTTCATGAAATATTTCTATATATTATCGTTTGTAAAATAAATGTTAGCTTTTGTGCAAGTTATTTTTGCTTTTATTAGAAGAGTTTACTGGCTGCTTGCTATTTATTATCTATCCATCCATTACTTTATACTATATGATACATACATTTCATGCGTAGCGTTATTTTGAATGAATTTTGTTTATTGTGAGACAATATATTTTAGGTTGAAATTTTGAAAATTTTGGAAGAAAAATTTAAATCTTACTTGATTAATAGTGGATGAGTGCTTCTTCCGGATTTTCCAGAGAGAAATGATTGATGGATTCTTGAATTTTCATTGATTTTTTTATTGAACATAAATATTAGCTTGATTTTAATGTTCATGAAATGAGGACGGTTAAGCGAATATTTTAGCTTGCATTTTTCGGAGAATTAAGAGCCCTGAATGGTTAAATAAACTGTCTTTAATGACCTTAAATGAAAACTTCGCCTAATTCACTCCTCCTTTCTTGATGATATTAATCATTATAAGCGTTCAGAATATTTACTTTTTTTTTTACTAGTGATGTTAATTGCTACTCGCTTTGAAAATTTTACCATCCTGTAGCTATTCTTGAAGGGCTTATACGATATCTCCTTTCACTTGTTATTTCCTGTTCGGTGTTATGGTGGAGAAGTGTATAGCTATCAAAAAAGAAAATTTTGGATTTCATTAGATTGGGAAGGAAGGTTTTGTCGATTCATTTAGATATTTCCATTTACAGTTGAACATCCTAATTTTTTTCTAAGTTCATCATTGATTGATTTGGTTTAGTAGAACCATTGCATCATAACAGCTGTAAGGATTTTCGGCATTATTAATTTATATTGTAGAAATCATTCTTATCCTTCCTTACATACTTTGTTTCATGTTTCTTTAAGAGAATATGGAATGAAAATTCTCAGTTAGTGTAGAATCATTTTGAGATATTCATTTCCATAATTCAAAACAATCGAGAAGCCGATGTGATCCAAAAAGAAAGAGAGATGATCTCTAATGTTGGGATATTTTGCAGCGTGATAGTTTTGAAATAAGAAGCTCGATGGCTCGTGGCCACCAGAAATTTCAATCACAGCAAAAAAACTTGAAGAAACAAGAGGAGTTAAAAAAGTCAAAGGGAAGTGATCAGAAAGCAGCTGCTATAAAGGCACTTACGCACAAATGTACTGTTTGTATGGTAAAGTTTTCTGGAAGTTTACTTGTCACAGTTGACAAATTTGACACAGACTTTGGGTTTAATTTCATTTATGCGACAGAATAAAGAATTTTTATTTTTTATCTTTTGTTTAAAACTTGCAGCAATAATTTTTTTCCATTTTATCATATGACTCTTAGCAAAGTGCATAACTTGTAACTCAGAGTTTGATCTATTGATTTGGAACTTGTTTTATTATAGTTTGTTAGATGGGTGAAACAAATTAAAAAAGTTTACGTTAAACTAATTCATTCTGAAATGGTTATTGTTACCATAGAGCTGATTGTCTGGGAGAGTTATGGGACTAATAGTGTTATGGCATCATCTTAAGTTTCGATCTCATATATTTAGTTCAAATTAAGCAACATATTCAAAACCGATGAAAGCTGCTAAATAATTTTAAAGTTCTCGGGAATAAACTGATAAATTCTGAGGATTGATTGAAGAACTTAATAAGCGATGAGATTTGTTCTTTTTGTAAGCAAAAGATGATTTGGTTCTAACTCTTAGGTTTTTGACAAGAAATGTAATCGAAAAAATCAAGCATAAAAAATATTTTTTGCAGGCACTGATGCCAGATCCGAAAACTTACAAGCAGCATTTTGAGTCAAAACATCCGAAAGCTGCACTTCCACCAGAATTGGTTGATGTTCAAGCGTAAATATATGAGATCATATTAACATAATAAGCATTTTTTATCCATGGTATATGTAGTTCATGTACTTTTCGGGCTAATTATCGACTTCCATTATTATATTTCTGCACAAAATAACGCAGTCGTGTACATTATTTCTGTCCTTTATGAATGTTCTGTTTTCTGCTCCCAAATTTATCAGTACGGCCGTACTATTCTTTTAAGTGATAACCAATGTAAAACAATACTAATTCATTAAATGGCTAGTTCATTTGATAATGCAGCCTCTTTAATTAGTGCAATTATAGGTAGTTGTATCAATGCCTTTTTTCGGTAATTCTTTTTTCATTGTGTAATATTGATATGTCGGTTCTCAGCTACTGGTTAGAGAAAATGAATAAATGACTTTTTTCCAATTCGAAAATTCAGTAGTTTTCTTTTGGTATCAACCCAAAGATTTTATTTAAGAATTGTTCAGTTCCATAATCGTCTTAAATTTAGCTACTATTCTAGATAAAATATTCTGCCGGTCATTGCGATAATACTTAGCCATTTTCCTTATAGATTTTGGCAGAGAAATATATTGCGGAAGAAGTTATACTTGCTGACTGCATTACAACTTAAAAATAATAGAGTTCGAAATATATCAGATTTGCATGTATTAGAAATCTGCATAATTATGGAGTCTGAAATATATCGGATTTGCATGTATAATAAGGGAGATTTTATCTGATTTTTGGGATTTTGATCCGATGATTCTCAGCGAAATCATCATGAATGCCGATTAGTAACATTGAAAAAGAACTTTAATAAGAAGTTTCATAGTAATTATATTGATTTTTCGAGACAGCCTGGACGCTTAAGCTGATACTTTCCTAACACCGGTATCAACAATCAGCAGCAATGACACGTGGTCATATGAAGATGCAAGCTAAGGCTAAGAATTTAAAGAAGCAGGAAGCATTGAAGAAATCGATCGGACATGACCAGAAGGGTGCATGCCTTAAATCGCTTATCTATAAATGCACTGTTTGTATGGTAGGTTTTAATAAAAATGTATATTACATAATCCCTCCATCGAACAATAGATTCAGATTTATTTCTTAATTATTTAGAAAGCGTCCCGTTAATTT